>LPNX010529904.1:172748-243631 GCA_001517045.1 Pseudotsuga menziesii | reverse complement strand
TAAATATATTTGAAAAAATACACCTACATATTTTAAGGCTTAAATGCAACATTGCAAAAAAATAAATATGATGCTTATAAAGACTTGGTGGATTATATTTTTATTGAAATTTATTTAAAAAACATTAATAACTTAAACATATTCATTTAAATATTTTTTAGAGGCAGGTATAAGCAGCATTGCTGCTATTCTTGTTATTATTATTTTAGTTATTTTAAAAACTATATTAAACTAATGTCACATATTAAATTAATGTTAAGAATGAATATTGCATATAACTATCCGCTTGTAAATGCACCTTAAATTGCTTGATGTAATAATAGTTCCATAAAAACATTCAAATATGTAGTTGAGAAGATGTAGCTAACTTACTTTATTGAGGGACACCCATTTGAAGTACCACAATACTAAATTACTTGAAGCATGTGGAGTCGTGAGCTTAAAAATAAAAATGTAATATAAGTAGTTTTAATATGTAAGGATGTTAGAAGTATTCACATTAATCGGCATTTTAAGAAAGCTTTATAAAGTGGTACTATTGAGAACTACAAATTAGGTTTTTTTGTTTTGTTTTTTTTTTGGGTTTTAAAAGAGAAGAGCAGAATGCCAATTAAGCATTCATATTCATTTTATAATCAATTAACTAATATACTAATAAGAGGCATTGCTCTTTTTTGACAGCTTGTATTGGTATAAGGATTATCAAAACAACTGGAACGACTTCTAGGGTTTGAAGTAGACGTCGAGCTTGGGCTTGGGCCATGGGCCGAGATCGCCATGGGTTGATCAGTTGGTTCCTCCATTATGGAATGGTTGGTGTAATGTAGAAAGTTTTGGGGGAAACGGAATGGGGGAATCAAAGGGCTGGTTACAAACGAAAGTGGGTGCTTCAAAAAGACCATCAACTGTTGTCGGGTAGCCACTGAGAATCTGGCATGGATACAAATGTTAGACAAAAATCCTCAGAGAATACTGTCAGGTGCCCTGGATAGATGATGAAGATCTAGAACCATGAGATTTTTGTTCCCTATAAACATTAAAGAAAGAAAAACAACAAAAAACAAATAAGTTACTATTATCGATCTCTCGGGAACGGGGGTGCAAAATATACTGGTGTAAAGTGGAGATAAACAAAACAAAGGGTTTTTATCTAAAACAAATAACCAAAAAACTGTTGGGTGTTTTAATTGGCAGGTTCCCCGTGGGATAAGACCTCGTAAGGTGGGGTGGTTATGACGGGGAAAGATGCCACTTTGGTGGTAGTAGGTAATACAGCTGAGTTGGATGGATCCAAAAACAAAGGAAAAGAGCCTTTAAGGGGTAGTGGGGTATCTTCTTCTGGGAATTCTCATGATGACAGAGTTGAACACAGTGTTATGGTCGGTTACGAGGACCCTTCATTACCCCATAAAGATCTGCCCAAAGAACAGGACAAAGAAGAATCAAATATCTTTCGAAGCAAACACACTCCCCGTAGGAATAAAGGAAGGTTCAAGAAATGGAAGCTAATATTGGACGAAGATAGGATGACCTTGGGTAGGGGTGTGGGTTGGAAGAAATGGTGGGGATGACTTTGAGGGGTCTTGTAGGCAAATTTAGCTCCAAGGCTATGAGAACCACAGAGATCGAATCCTGGGCGGTAGGGATATGGGGGCCTGTTTTGGGCTACTGTCCGACAATTTTTGTGATGCAGAAGGGTTGGTATGGATTCGTCTTCAAAACGGAGGAACACACCTCTTTTGTTCTGGAAACAACTTGGATTTATGGGTGGGGTAGCTTAATGTTAAGGCGCTGGCACTATGAGTTCGACCCATCTACAGAGAGACTGCGTTGCAGACACATTTGAGTCTTGCTCCCGGACCTCCCCATCTATTTCTGGAACAGAGAAGCACTGAAAGCAATTGGTGACCACCTTGGAAAGTTCATCCATTTATATGTGGGGATGTTTCAGGGAACCGATAGGTGGATTGGCAAGATCCTCGTCGAAATCGATATGGATTTAGGGTTCAGGGAGAAATTAATCATTGACTGGCGGGAAAAATCCATTACTCAGCCCTTGGATTACTGGGGTATTCCATTTAGATGCACAAAGTGTCGGGAGATTGGGCATCTGTGAAAGAATTGCATCTCTTCAGGTTCTGATACAGAGCTGGGCTCATCAGATGTAGAAGCATGGTCCTCGGATGACTCCAACGCCGACAAACTGGTAAAAAGTGACTCTTGTCAGCTCACTAGTGGGGGGCCAACACTCTTAGGGATATTGGGTATGACTCTCATGGGTAAGTTGAGAAACCTAAACCCTTCTTTGGTTTCCACTTTAAATGACGAAGATAATGAGTATGTAAAAGAATTGGAGAAAAAAGGTGATGGGGTGGGGGAATATGCTCTATCTAGAAACACTTATTTTTACAGAGGAGTGAGCAATCCAAATATAGGCCCGGTCTCTCCCATTGGAACACTCGTCAACGAAACTGTTCAGCCTTCAAACACCTTGCCCAAGCACGAGACAGTTGCTCAGAGTTCGCCAAACATATGCAGTGGGAGACTCGGGCTCGATATGGGTTCCTCTTCAAAAGACTTGGTGGTGGGCATGGGGATCCTCGACCCTCGAGTTTCCATTGGGCCTTGTTGGCAGTCAGCCACAACCCCTTAATTTCTCATTAGGATGAAGAGAAATCAGCTCTCTTTTGTAATCTACCTATTTAAATTATAAAAGAGTGCCTTCAGAATCTTTGATTCTGAAGGTACTCTCAATTGAAGAAAAGTAAGATGATATATTAAGAGTTGATGAAAACATTTTGGTAATTAGCAGCTGTCAGTTTCATAAATTTTTATATAATCAATTTTTCATTAAAGTTAAATTTATCTGATTATATATCATTTAAGAAACTTAAAGGGATAGTATGCTAAACTGGAATCAATGAAACACATTTTGAGTTTATTTGAAGCTGGATATGGATGAGGTATTATGAGTCCTAAGTTCCTAGAACTAAAGGTGACTTATTTAAACCTAAAGCTCGTATTTCATGTAATGCCTTACCATGACTTTGTAAACATTGTATATATGTAGTTAGTAAATAAATGATTATTATGTAGGAATTTTCATATATTATAGTTTTATAACTTAGTATCCTATCAAATTCAATATAGGATATTAATTGATAGGATTTCGGGAAAGTTTTAAAAACTAGATCTTTGAAATTTTATGTATATACATGGCATAAATATTAAATTAGGTCATTAGTTAATTATCATGCAAAACATTAGGGTATACGATTTCGATACTATATCACCTTAAACGCTACCACCTTTCACGCTAAAACTGGAGAAGACCATTAATTGACAGAGTTTACAAGATCCATGTGTCAAATTAATAACGCTTGCTACTTAGATTGTTGCGTTGGCATAGAGATGTGGCTTACATCAACTAACAACTGTGAATATATTGATGATTCGTATCATTAGGATTTAATGTTGATGGTCATTTCATTTTATAGCAATGTACGAGTTCATCATGACCACTGTGTATCATCAATGCCTTGATTTACGATCCATCAATCACACGATCCCTGATATGTCGAACTGGTTAAATTTTACTGTTAGTCGTGGATAAACATGCACGTATCATATTATAACGTTGGCTGTAGCACTCATCATTTCTAGGTTCGGCTAAAAATGGCCAAGTCCAGAGACCTCATACTTGTCAGATTCGAAGCATGTGAAGTTTTCACATCATGTCATACACTTGGATACCTATCCCCTCCCTCTTCCCATCGCCATTCAATCCATTTCGAAACCAAGATAGTGTTGAGGAGGTTATGGCTCCGTTGAATCGTTCTGAAATCTCAGGCTCAGAGCTCATAGAAGCAGATGAGAAGGTCGCCTAGCTCTTTGAAAAAGTTGGGTGGGGACAGTTCTTTAAGTGTTTTGATGGTCATCACGCAGAGGTGACCAAACTGTTTTCCTTGAATTTAAAAGAAGACGTTGTACAGATTGGGGATTTTAAGTTCATCATTAATGCAGACAAAATCGCAGAGGCAACAAAGCTCCCACAAGTTGGAGAGCACTGGTTTCAAAGGTAGTAAGGTTAATAAAAAGAAGTGTTTATCCTTGCTACTGCCATTACCAGATAATGCAAAACTGAAGATAGGGGTATCTGTCAAGTTCCTTAAACCTGAATGGCAAGCCTGCTACGAAATTTTGGTCAGGTATGTGTCCTACGATGGACGTTTCTCTCACTTACACTATTACCACATAAGACTCCTATTAGCATTAAAGGGCTGTAGGCTTAATCTACCATTTTATTTGTGGCAAAGTTTGAAGAAGATGTCGCATGTGGTTCAAAGTTTTGATAACCCTGATAGAAGTTTATTTCACCATGGGTTGGTCAAAATCATACTACAGCATCAACTGTCCTTGAATGGTAAATCGTGGGATGCACTTTTAACCGAATGTCATTTGGGGCCGACTCAATATTGGTCGAACCCCTCTCCAAAAACCCGTAGGAAACGAAAGGCTAGTATAAAGCCTGAGGTTAGTAGTGCTCCTGAAACTGAATCAGAGGGAAAAGGGATCGGGGAAGCCAATCTACCCATAAATGTTGGTATTAGTAATGATGATGTTGGGAATGTAGTCCCCTGTTGCTCTGAAGCAACTTTGAACCAATCCTCATTTGATAAAAGTTATAGCACTCCTGCAAAAACAAGGGATAGGTTAACTGAAAGAAAAGATATTAATACTGTTGATTGTAAAAATATATCCGAACCAGTTAGTCCTCGTAAAAATGGCAATGAGTCTATGTATAAACTAGATCATCTAGCTCAAGTATGCTGCGATAAAGGAGGGTTTGAGTCAGATAATCTTGTGTTTTCAAGGAGGGTTACTAGGAGCATGCACAATGTATCTACAATTTCTTTTCCTATAGCTAATCACCAAGGTGCTCAGCCTTTGATTGTTCTTATTGACGACGACGTTCCATCGTCGGTCCCTGACATCACTCATATAAATGACCCCTCTCTTGTGAAGGGTAATAGCGCAAAATTGGGTAAGACCGAGGGTGCTCCATCGTATATGAACACTTGTAGTTCAGATCCTGAACCGTCTTTTATCAGTCCTTAGTCATCTGGTCAAAACATTGAGAACCCTAATCCTCCTCAGGCAGCCAAATCAGGTCACGAAAATGAAGAAGAAACTCTTCAACAAGTTCTGGACGAGGCATACCATATCAGGATTACAGAGTTGAAGGATGAACTCAAGCATTGTCAATCTAATGCAACATTGATAGAAGAAGAAAATAGGACATTTAGAGAGGAGTTGCTGAATTGGATTAGCAGGTGGAAAGAAATGAATATAAAAAAAGACCAATATAAAAGGGAAAAAAGGTCAATAATAGGTACGAATCAGCATCTGCTTGAACAAATAGAAAAACAAAAGTTAAAGATTATCAGGCTGAAAGCCAAATTAGCTGAAGCCCAAAGAGTAGTTGATCTTCAAAATAGAACTTAATGGTTATTCTCATTTTTCAAAAGTACATGGGTTGTCTCGCTGTCAAACAAGTAACAAAAGTTTTGTTATGCATGCATGTAAAATCGCAGATTTTACAGGCATGCATTTAAATTTTAGTTTATTTTGTTACATCTGTTTTAACTGGTTTTAATGAGATGCTTTGTTTGTTTAAACATAGGTGGATATATCTTCGCTCCTCTCCACAATTTCAGGACGATTTTAATATGATGATTGGAAGACGTGGCTGTTCATTGGAGACTAGAACTTCAACAACGGCCACGAATTTACCAAGTACCTTTAAACCAGCAAACATTCAGGCTAGTTGTTTTTTGTTATAGTGACAGGTGTTTGATCAAAAGAGATTCGATTGTCTTTGATAGTTATAGGAACCCTATAATGTTGCATGTAACATTGATGGGAAAACTGAATCGAAAACAATTGATAGTATTATATAAGTTAGGAATTTTGATGAACGAGGGGGGGCTGATGGAAGAGATACATACTTTAAATATATTTCGTTACTGGTTTTATTTCATAACTGAAGTTGGATCTTTGGATGTGGGATGTGACTGGAAATCTCCAGGTTGATATCATTACTGCTATTGTTTTGGATATACTTTATATGTCAGTATATTGTCTTCTATTTTAATATTAATACAGTATGCTTTGTTATACTTGTGTTTAATTATAATTTTCACTCTGTCAACTCAATATTATGTTTGAATTAATATATCATTGTGACTGAATTTATTAGTATTTTTACTATAAATTCAAGCTATAAGGATATACATCTCTGTCTATTAGCTATCGTTTGTATTTTTACAGTGATTTCATACTGGACATCATCTTTTATTCAAATAGTTATGTTGATGATTAGTTATTAATTGATTATATACTTCAGAAAATTGAAGTAATTATTTATTTTCAGTTTCTCTGATAAGTGATGTTATAACATAATAGTTTAATGTGTATGGCTTAAATATTTTTTTTTAGATCATACAATTTATCTTTCTGTTCATCTTTTATTAATTAATAATTAATATAGTATTTAGATACGCTCTCAGTTGAGATAGGATAAATAGGATAGTTAAGATAGTTCAGATTAAGTTTTATTTTAGTATATTTCAGTTAATAGCTGTTAAATCAATTTATGTAATTTTTAGCATAATTTTAATAGTCTTTATATCCAGAAAAACTCTTCAAAAATCGGAGTCTTTCCTTAAGAAAACAATTATAAGACAATTTAGATAGTTGAAACTAATCATAGGATTCATTTAGGTAGAAATAACATTAGGATAGGGTAGATTTTGCTGATTTTATTTTCTCCTTAAGAGAAAAATCAGCTGGTAGCAGGACCATAACCTGTGAGGTTTTGCTATTCCAAACACACCGGACGCTCCTTTAAGCTGATTGTGTGGGCTTAACCTCCTTGTTGGCCTAGGTCAGAAAATCAGGCCAACAAATGGCGCTAGAAGGAGGGCCTGTTAATGAGTAATGGCAGGTGAAACTAATGAAACATTTCCAACCAGCCAACAACTTCCAGAAGTCAGTAGATCACCATTTTTAGAAACTGTTAGGAACATTCTCAAGCGTGATCCTGTCACCTCTCCCTTTACTCCTGCACAAAGCACTCAAACTTTAGAAGAATCAAGACATATTCTTACACGAGCATACGCTAATCAGCTTAATATATCTCCAATAGATTTTGGTCTGCCTAGACAGCATCGACATAATCCACAATTGACCATAGTTACGCAAGATGTGGAAGTAGCTGATAGTACTCCCCACCATCAGGTTGAAAGACATCAAAGGCAGACTACTCAAACAAATGCTGCTAGAAGACTAATTACAGGAGGCGTTTTTTATCAGCCACCTTCTCCTCTTGAGTCACCACCTGATAGTCCAAGACCATCCGACTCAGGAAGTTCTTCAAGGTCTGAAAGAAGTCCAATGGCGGGAAATGTACCTGTAGGAGGAGGAGGAGGAAATCGTCCACCTAATCCACCAAACCCACAACTCCCTTGGCTAAGAATAGCTGCTGTAGCAGTCCTTGGTATACAACATCCTTTGCCTAAACACTCAAATAAACTCCTCCCTAAGTTTAACCCAGATGACAAAGAACCTGCAGAGGTGCATGTTGGTTGTTCAAACCTTGAACGTTCAGCATGAAGATGTAGTTTGTCGATTGTTTCCTCTAACTTTCGAAGGAAGAGCTTCTACTTGGCATTTTTCGTTAGTACAAGGATCAATCACAAATTGGGGGGAATTTAATAAAGCCTTTCTAGATAAATTCGGGGAAGATAAAACACCCGCTCTTTTAGCCCTAGAGTTATCTAGGATTAAAATGGAGCCTAAAGAAAGAATCAAAGATTTCAATCAAAGGTTTCTGACATTAAAAAACAAAATTCCAATTGCTTCTCAACCTCCCGAAGATATGATTATTGAAAATTATACATCAGCTTTACCAAAATATTCTGGGATGTTCGTTAAGAGAGCCGAAAAAACAACATTAGTAGAAACATTTGAGGAAGCCATTAAAGTCGAGAAGGATTCTATGTCCTATGAACCAGATAGAAGTGGAAAATCTGATTCGTTTCCTCGTAGGAAGACCGAAAAACTCAATTCAGATAAAGACAAAGCATTTGATAAAGAACAGCTGCAAAACGCTATTCAAACATTAACCAATGAAGTTGTAGGGTTAAAGAAAACCAATTCTGAAGCTTCTCCTTCTAGGGGATATTTCAGAAACCAGTTTAGACAAAACCTGAATACAAATAATAAAAATACTCCACCTGACATAGCAGCAAATGAAGAGATTTTTAATACAATTCGAGTTGTTTTATCTTTGTCTGAAACTCCTTCTAGTCAAGAAATAACTGAAATCAAAGAAGAAGAGGAATCAGAAAATGATGAAGAATCAGAGGAACCTCAACAAGTTAATGGTCATTTCTGGGACAGTCTTGTGAAAGAACATGAGAGTAAAAGTCCTCCTATAGGAAAACATGCCTACAATACTCGTAGTAGAACATTTGCAAATACCCCCGGAGCTTCATCAAGTTCTACTACAAATAATGACAATAATAATTCACAACCAAACAAACAGACTCAATCTGGCAAACAAGTCCAAACAACCAAAGGTACCCAAACTATTCAAAATGCTCCAAAATTAGATTTACGATATGATATAATTGAAGATTTAAAGAAGACTCGTGCAAACATCAGTATGTACGATCTTCTTCAAATCTACCCTATGCCTAATAGTCATGTTATAAATCCAGCCATGAGTTCTATTATTCCCAATGCAAAACAAAATGTTGCTGCAAATAGTTCTAATAATGATTCAATAGCAACTGAAAAAGGAAAAGCAATGGCTGACAAAGCTTCGCTTATAGGTAAATTCTAAATCAACCACACCTCCATTCTTACTTACCTTTGAAATTCTCAATAGGAATGTTCATAACTGCATGGTAGACTACGGAGCATCCTCCAATGTGATGCCTTTATCAGTATGCAAGAAATTGAATGGGAAATATGTTCCATCTAATTCTCAAATAACTCAATTGGACAGGACAAATGTAAAGGTTGTAGGGGAAATGAAAGATGTCTTAGTCAGGATTGCTTGTAATCCTTCGGTTTATCAAATTATAGATGTTGTTGTTGCTGATATTCCAGATGCATACGGGCTGTTTTTAAGTAGGGATTGGTCTCAACAACTAAATGGATTCTTTGCCACAGACTAGTCAACATTATGGTTACCTAAGAACAGAAAGTCAAATCAGATAAAGATAAATAGAGAAATATATGAAACATACTGTCACAGAACTGCATGATCCTAGCGAACCTGTTTTATTTTCAGATTGTATTATGGGGAATTACATGTATGAATTAGGATTTGGTAATTTCAAAGCTGAAAATTCTGCCCTTTTTGAAAACAAACAGCAATCTGAAATTAGTAGTGTGACATCTGTTTCTCCTAACTCTTCATTCAAGGAAACCATTAATGATGTAGATGATTTAAAGATTGTGAATATTATAGAAAGCAAAGTGATTGTGCATAGTTCTATCTGGACTTTATATTTTGATGGTGCGAAATCTAAAGAAGGAGCAGGAGCTGGTTGCCTACTGGTGGACCCTCAGGGAAATAAAACATGTATAGCTTGTAGGATGGAATTTAATTGTACAAACAATACGGTGGAATATGAAGCTTTAATACAAGGTTTGAAAAAATCAATTGATTTGGGCATCAAAGAGTTAATTGTATACGACGATTTCGAGATCATTGTCAGACATGTTCGTAACTCCATTCACTGCTTATCTGAACATTTACAGAGTTATCAAAGAGAGGTATGGAACCTTATCTCACATTTTGATGCATTTAACATAAATTATGTTCCTAGAAGTCAAAATCAAGAAGCAGATTTGTTGGCGAACCTAGCATCAAAGTTAATTCCGTCAGAAAATCTTACACCAAATTTCTTTTCTGTTGAATTGATTTTTAGGCCTTCCATACCTGATAATATCTTTAACTGGCGTGTATTTGAAAATGATGTGCAGGTACTGAATTTTCTGATGAACGAGGATACCTTTAAAGATTCAGCAATAGACGAAGTCACTCATGACGAAAATCTGCGGGATTTTTCGGTAATAAATGATTTTTGTTCAGTTGAAAAAGCTTTTGAACAGGTAAAACCAGTCCCTAATTCAATACTAAGATTAGAAAAGTTCTTTGATCTGCAAGATAAGTTTAGGTCTGTTCCTAATTGTAAAACCAACAGTTCTCGAATGAGGTATGAAACCATAAATTTAGGAACAGAACTAAATCCCCAAACTATAAATCTCGGAGTAGATTGCAACCCTATAGAAAAAATAGCATTTATAAAATTGTTTAAGGAATTTAAAGACGTCTTTGCTTGGACATATGATGACCT
This sequence comes from Pseudotsuga menziesii, assembly GCA_001517045.1. Taxonomy (NCBI): domain Eukaryota; kingdom Viridiplantae; phylum Streptophyta; class Pinopsida; order Pinales; family Pinaceae; genus Pseudotsuga; species Pseudotsuga menziesii. The sequence continues at coordinate 233,198 of LPNX010529904.1, read as the reverse complement.
GAAAACCTTTAACACAGAAGTCATGCAACATATAATTCCAATTAAACAGGAGTCAAAACATTTTCAACAGAAGTTAAGGAAATATCACTCGTCATTAGAACCAACAATAAAAAAAGAACTGAATAAATTGTTAGCTGCCAAGATCATTTTCCCCATCAGGCATACTCAATGGGTGGCAAACTTAGTTCCAGTTAGGAAGAAAAACGGGGATATTAGATTATGTGTAGATTTTAGAAATCTGAATAAGTCTTCTGAAAAGGATAATTATCCAGTTCCTCCCATGGAACAAATTCTTCAAAAGGCATCTGGGGCTGAGATACTATCACTTCTTGATGGTTTCTCAGGGTACAGCCAAATATTAGTTTCCCCAAATGATCAATTGAAAACTACTTTTAGAACTCCATGGGGAACATATGCCTACCGCAAGATGCCCTTTAGGTTAATCAATGCGGGAGCAACCTTTCAACGAGCAATGGATATTGCTTTTAGAGGCTTAATTAACCATTCAGTCGTTGTCTACTTGGACGACGTTACTGTATATTTTAAACATCGACCTGATCACCTTAATCATCTTAGAAAAGCATTTGAATGATGCAGAAAATTTGGAAGATCCTTAAATCCTAAAAAAACAATATTTGTTGTTTCAGAAGGTATTTTATTAGGTTGTGTGGTTTCAAAGCACGGAATCATGATTGATCCTGAAAGAACCCAAGCCATTTCCAAAATAACCTACCCTTCTAGCAAGAAAGCAATGCAGTCATTTCTCGGCAAAATAAATTTTGTTAGGAGATTCATTCCCAGTTTCTCCGAAATCATTCGTCCTTTGCAGAAAATGATTAAGAAAGATACTGTTTTTAATTGGGGACAAACTGAAAAAGAATCATTTCAGAAAATTTTAGAAGCCATTTCAGAAGCTCCTAGCCTTCTAAGTCCAGATTTTAATAAAGATTTCATATTGTATACTTTTGCTTCTGATATTTCATATGCAGCAGTTTTAACTCAATTAAATTAGCAGAATAACGAAGTCCCAATCTCCTTCATGAGTTCAAATTTCAAAGGTGCTGAACTTAATTACCATGAAGTCGATAAGCAAGCTTTTGCTGTTTTTAAAGCTGTTAAACATTTTCGTCCATATTTACTGAAATCTAAAATGAAAATAATTGTCCCTTATTCCTCAGTCAGAAACTTGTTAGTACAAAAAGACTTAGGTGAAAAGACGGCACCTTGGATGACAGCTCTTCAAGAATATGACTTAGAGATTAAACCCTCGATGATAGTTAAAGGTCAAGGATTATGTAAATTAGCTGCTGAAGCTGCTCATTTACCTGATGATAAAGCTGAAACTGTCATTGATGAGGTTTACTTACCAGGGAAATTTATTTTTATCCACCACCTCAAGATTCCTGGTATACAGACATACAGATACTTTTGGAAACAGGAGCTGCTCCTGATTACTTAGAACCAAAGAAGAAAAGAGCACTCAGATTGAAGTCTGCTCCTTATTTATCAATTGATAATATCCTCTTTCGGAGAAATTCAGACGGAGTATACCTTCGATGTCTAGATACAGATGAAACATAAGTAATTCTGAAAGAATTGCATTCTGGACCAACAGGAGGTCATTTCGGTGGAGAGACTACTGCACACAAAATTCTCAGAGCTGGCTATTATTGGCCCACCTTGTTTCAAGATGCCTATACTTTTGTCAGAAAATGCCAAGAATGTCAACTTGCTGCAGGAAGGGTAAAAAAACCTGCTTTTCCTTTACAACCTATTTCAGCTGAAAGACCCTTTCAGCAATGGGGTATTGATATAGTAGGTCCAATAAATCCTCCCTCATCTATGCAACACTAATATATAATAACTGCAACTGACTATTTTACTCGTTGGGCGGAAGCCGCACCATTAAAGGTTGTCAATACCAATCAGATTATACTATTTTTAGAATTCTTTATCATAACAAGATTTGGTATTCCAGATTCCCTCGTCTTTGATAATGCTTCATATTTTTCATCGATTGAGTTAACTCAGTTTGCTTTAGAAAAGGGAATAAGAATCAGGTATTCAGCTAACTATCATCCCCATGGGAATGGTCTAGCTGAATCAACAAACAAAAATTTATTGAAAATTCTCAAAAGAACTATTTCAATTCACCACCGTAATTGGCATACAGAATTGGTCAATGCCCTTTGGGCAGATAGAGTAACTCCTAAGGCTGCGATAGGTAACTCGCCATTCTTCTTAGTATATGGAACTGAAGCTATTTTACCACCAAATTTGTTCTTACCTTCATTATAGTTAGCTCAGTTTGTTCAAGATGAAGAGTGCCCAGCAATGGAAAAGAGAATTAATACTCTGCTAAAGCTTGAGGAAGAAAGAGAAAAGTCAAAACAACACTTTACAAAACATCAACATATTGTAAAATCTTGGTTTGACCAATCCTTTAGTTCCAATCGAGAATTTCAGGTGGGAGACTTCGTTTTAAAATGGGATAAAGTCCACGAGGATAAGGGAGATCATACTAAGTTTCAGAAACTGTGGTTAGATCCCTTTGTTATTTCTGAAAAAATAGGTCCAAGTACCTTTCGATTGCAAACACTTGAAGGTCAGTCCGAAACATTACCAGTGAATGGACTGATTCTGAAAAAATATTTCTGTTAATATTTTCTGTCTTAAAATGTATATAATTTGTTTGTTGTTCCTAAATAAAATTTATATTTTTCTACATAAACTTTGATTGCTGTTGTAAATAAATTTATATTTCTGTATATAAACTGAATTATAATCCATCATGCTGTTATTTCAGTCAGTTTTAATTCTGTTTAGTCAAAAATTTCAGACTGTCAAATTTTTGTATATAATTAGTCAGTAATCTTTAGTTAGCAGCTGAAGAAATAAATGTAAATAAATAAATCTTCAAGTTCAAAAGTCAGTTTGCTCATGAGCCTGAAAAATTATGATATTTGACTGAAATCTTTTAAAAATTTGTTCAGGATGATCAAGGTTTCTTAAATCTATAAAAGACCTATCATTGTTTTTATTTGTAAATATTGCTCAGATTATTCCTCACCTTTTTATTTTCTTGTAAAAGTGGTGATAGCTTATTAAATGTCTTCATCGAAGCTTGTACTTTTGAAAAACTCTTACAGACCTCTATCATCAATCTTCAAAAGTATCTACCATCTGAAAACTATTTAGAATTTGTTCCAGTCGATAAAATGCTAAAATGAGAGACGGAAGGTCTTAGTAATAAGCCGGTCCGATCAGAATCGTAAATATCACTAGTGTGACATTATTAGGAAACTAGTAATGGCTTCTAGTTTAAAAACCAAAAGATAAGGGGTCTCATCACGAGCCAGCTGATTCATTTTTCGGTGATATTAATGACTGACATTACCATTTGGTTACCATGCTGGGTATTGATCTCTCATTTTATGAAAGTTAAAAATGAAATTGAAAGAAAAACATAAATTTTGACTGAAGAATAGGAGGTCTCATCACGAGCCGGCCTAATCATGATCATCAGTGTTGTCTGGGATAACTTCATTTCTGATCACCAGGGTGATGGCTTTTGATTTAAAAATTAAAAGACAAGAGGTCTCATCACGAGCCGGCTTGCTTATTTCAGATAGTTCTCGTGAATGATACTATCACATTGGGGTACCATACCCAGATAGTAGTCTTCAGTCAGAATTATTGTTTAAAAGAAAAGAAAAGCAAACAGAAGAAAATTATTATGTTTATGGAACAGATTCTGGAAAGTTTTCAGAAAAGTAGATTTCTATGCTCTATGCTGATGGTACAGGTTATTATTACTATGAAGTACTTTGTTTCGATCAAGATATTTTTAAGTTTATCCCTAATCAAATTTCTGTTTCAAAAGATGGAATATTTCTGAATTATACTTACGAATATGAATAAAATAATGGTTTTTATTTAGATAAAGAATTTTTTATTATTTTTAATAAGTTTTAAGATTTTGGTTATATCATTGTAAGTTGTATGAGCATAGATAACTGGTTCGTCTAGGTTGTCGCCATTTGTTGGCAGTCAGCCACAACCCCTTCATTTCTCATTAGGATGAAGAGAAATCAGCTCTCTTTTGTAATCTACCTATTTAAATTATAAAAGAGTGCCTTCAGAATCTTTGACTCTGAAGGTACTCTCAATTGAAGAAAAGTAAGATGATATATTAAGAGTTGATGAAAACATTTTGGTAATTAGCAGCTGTCAGTTTCATAAATTTTTATATAATCAATTTTTCATTAAAGTTAAATTTATCTGATTATATATCATTTAAGAAACTTAAAGGGATAGTATGCTAAACTGGAATCAATGAAACACATTTTGAGTTTATTTGAAGCTGGATATGGATGAGGTATTATGAGTCCTAAGTTCCTAGAACTAAAGGTGACTTATTTAAACCTAAAGCTCATATTTCATGTAATGCCTTACCATGACTTTGTAAACATTGTATATATGTAGTTAGTAAATAAATGATTATCATGTAGGAATTTTCATATATTATAGTTTATAACTTAGTATCCTATCAAATTCAATATAGGATATTAATTGATAGGATTTCGGGAAAGTTTTAAAAACTAGATCTATGAAATTTTATGTATATACATGGCATAAATATTAAATTAGGTCATTAGTTAATTATCATGCAAAACATTAGGGTATACGATTTCGATACTATATCACCTTAAACGCTACCACCTTTCACGCTAAAACTGGAGAAGACCATTAATTGACAGAGTTTACAAGATCCATGTGTCAAATTAATAACGCTTGCTACTTAGATTGTTGCGTTGGCATAGAGATGTGGCTTACATCAACTAATAGCTGTGAATATATTGATGATTCGTATCATCAGGATTTAATGTTGATAGTCATTTCATTTTATAGCAATGTACGAGTTCATCATGACCACTGTGTATCATCAATGCCTTGATTTACGATCCATCAATCACACGATCCCTGATATGTCGAACTGGTTAAATTTTACTGTTAGTCGTGGCTAAACATGCATGTATCATATTATAACGTTGGATGTAGCACTCATCATTGCGAGGTTCGGCTGAAAATGGCCAAGTCCAGAGACCTCATATCTATCAGATTCGAAGCATGTGAAGTTTTCACATTATGTCACACACTTGGATACCTATTCCCTCCCTCTTCACATCGCCATTCAGTCCATTTCAAAACCAGGATAGTGTTGAGGAGGTTATGGCTCCGTTGAATCGTTTCGAAATCTCAGGCTCAAAGCTTATAGAAGCAGATGAGAAGGTCGCTTGGCTCTTTGAAAAAGTTGGGTGGGGACAGTTCTTTAAGTGTTTTGATGGTCATCACGCAGAGGTGACCAAACTGTTTGCCTTGAATTTAAAAGAAGACGTTGTACAGATCGGGGGTTTTAAGTTCATCATTAATGAAGACAAAATTGCAGAGGCAACAAAGCTCCCACAAGTTGGAGAGCGCTGGTTTCAAAGGTAGTAAGGTTAATAAAAAGAAGTGTTTATCCTTGCTGCTACCATTACCAAATAATGCAAAACTGAAAATAGGGGTATCTGTCAAGTTCCTTAAACCTGAATGGCGAGCCTGCTACGAAATTTTGGTCAGGTATGTGTCCTGCGATGGACGTTTCTCTCACTTACACTATTACCACTTAAGACTCCTATTAGCATTAAAGGGCTGTAGGCTTAATCTACCATTTTATCTGTGGCAAAGTTTGAAGAAGATGTCGCATGCGGTTCAAAGTTTTGATAACCCTGATAGAAGTTTATTTCACCATGGGTTGGTCAAAATCATAATACAACATCAACTGTCCTTGAATGGTAAATCGTGGGATGCACTTTTAACCGAATGTCATTTGGGGCCGACTCAATATTGGCCGAACCCCTCTCCAAAAACCCGTAGGAAACGAAAGGCTAGTATAAAGCCTGAGGTCAGTAGTGCTCTTGAAACTGAATCAAAGGGAAAAGGGCTCGGGGAAGCCAATCTACCCATAAATGCTGGTATTAGTAATAATGATGTTGGGAATGTAGTCCCCTATTGCTCTGAAGCAACTTTGAACCAATCCTCATTTGATAAAAGTTATAGCACTCCTGCAAAAACAAGGGATAGGTTAACTTAAAGCAAAGATATTAATACTGTTGATTGTAAAAATATATCTGAGCCAGTTAGTCCTCGTAAAAATGGCAAAGAGTCTATGTATAAACTAGATCATCTAGCTCAAGTATGCTGCGATAAAGGAGGGTTTGAGTCAGACAATCTTGTGTTTTCAAGGAGGGTTACTAGGAGCATGCACAATGTATCTACAATTTCTGTTCCTATAGCTAATCGCCAAGGTGCTCAGCCTTCGATTGTTCTTATTGACAACGACGTTCCATCATCGGTCCCTGACATCACTCATATAAATGACCCCTCTCTTGTGAAGGATAATAGCGCAAAATTGGGTAAGACCGAGGGTGCTCCATCGTATATGAACACTTGTAGTTCATATCCTCAACCGTCTTTTATCAGTCCTCAGTCATCTGGTCAAAACATTGAGAACCCTAATCCTCCTCAGGAAGCCAAATTAGGTCACGAAAATGAAGAAGAAAGTCATCAGCAAGTTCTGGACGAGGCATACCAGATCAGGATTACAGAGTTGAAGGATGAACTCAAGCATTGTCAATCTAATGCAGCATTGATAAAAGAAGAAAATAGGACATTTAGAGAGGAGTTGCTGAATTGGATTAGCAGGTGGAAAGAAATGAATATAAAAAAAGACCAATATAAAAGGGCAAAAAGGTCAATAATAGGTACGAATCAGCATCTGCTTGAACAAATAGAAAAACAAAAGTTAAAGATTATCAGGCTGAAAGCCAAATTAGCTAAAGCCCGAAGAGTAGTTGATCTTCAAAACAGAACTTAATGGTTATTCTCATTTTTCAAAAGTACATGGGTTGTCTCGCTGTCAAACAGGTAAATTTTTTTTTGTTATGCATGCATGTAAAATCGCAGATTTTACAGGCATACATTTAAATTTTAGTTTATTTTGTTACATCTATTTTAACTGGTTTTAATGAGATGCTTTGTATGTTTAAACACAGGTGGATGTATCTTCGCTCCTCTCCACAGTTTCAGGACGATTTTAATATGATGATTGGAAGACGTGGCTGTTCATTGGAGACTGGAACTTCAACAATGGCCACAAATTTACCAAGTACCTTTAAACCAGCAAACATTCAGGCTAGTCGTTTTTTGTTATAGTGACAGGTGTTTGATCAAAAGAGATTCGATTCTCTTTGATAGTTATAGGAACCCTATAATGTTGCATGTAACATTGATGGGAAAACGGAATCGAAAACAATTAATAGTATTATATAAGTTAGGAATTTTGATGAACGAGGGGGGGGGGTGATGGAAGAGAGACATACTTTAAATATATTTCGTTACTGGTTTTATTTCATAACTGAAGTTGGATCTTTGGATGTGGGATGCAAGTGGAAATCTCCAGGTTGATATCATTACTGGTATTGTTTTGGATATACTTTATATGTCAGTATATTATCTTCTATTTTAATATTAATACAATATGCTTTGTTATACTTGTGTTTAATTATAATTTTCACTCTGTCAACTCAATATTATGTTTGAATTAATATATCATTGTGACTGAATTTATTAGTATTTTTACTATAAATTCAAGCTATAAGGATATACATCTCTGTCTATTAGCTATCATTTGTATTTTTACAGTGATTTCATACTGGACATCATCTTTTATTCAAATAGTTATGTTGATGATTAGTTATTAATTGATTATATACTTCAGAAAATTGAAGTAATTATTTATTTTCAGTTTCTCTGATAAGTGATGTTATAACAGAATAGTTTAATGTGTATGGCTTAAATATTTTTTTTTAGATCATACAATTTATCTTTCTGTTCATCTTTTATTAATTAATAATTAATATAGTATTTAGATACGCTCTCAGCTGAGATAGGATAAATAGGATAGTTAAGATAGTTCAGATTATGCTTTATTTTAGTATATTTCAGTTAACAGCTGCTAAATCAATTTATGTAATTTTTAGCATAATTTTAATAGTCTTTATATCCAGAAAAACTCTTCAAAAATCGGAGTCTTTCCTTAAGAAAACAATTATAAGACAATTTAGATAGTTGAAACTAATCATAGGATTCATTTAGGTAGAAATAATATTAGGATAGGGTAGATTTTGCTAATTTTATTTTCTCCTTAAGAGAAAAATCAACTGGTAGCAGGACCATAACCTGCGAGGTTTTGCTATTCCAAACACACCGGACGCTGGTTTAAGCTGATTGTGTGGGCTTAACCTCCTTGTTGGCCTAGGTCAGAAAATCAGGCTAACAGGCCTCTAGTCGATGAGGAGCCTTCTCCCTCATCTCCGTTCCCCTATCTGAATCCCCAAGCTTCTCTCCAGGATCATAATATGTACAAGTTACAAATCAAGCCGTTAGATATCTTCTCGGGGTCTTGCGCCGGGGTCTTCCCAATCCTCCCGCCGGCTCTAATTGAAGATTATCCCTCGCCACCTTTATGTCCGGCAAATGCTCCATCTCCCTTCCATAGTAGGGGTGCAAAAATGGGGGGCTTAAAAATAGATTTCTTGCCATTGAAGACCCGCAGTGCAAGGAAGAATAAGAAAGGACCTGATCTGGTTCTGGGGGAAAATGACTCGGACACTTCATTTCAATCTACAGTGAACTCCAAGATGCTTAGAGGCATGAAATCCCTTGCTAGGGTTCTTATATGATCTATGCATCTATTAACATCAGAGGAGTGGGGGGCCTCCAAAAATAGCTAGCCCTCTAGAGAATTTTAGATAAGGAGTTTCCAGATGTGATGTTTCTCCGAGAGACCATGGTCTCGTCTAAAAAATATGTTTCCTTTTTTCTTAGAATGAGAAACGATTGGGAGGTGGTATCGTTGGATGCCTTGGGTTTGTCGAGGGGACTCTTGGCTGCTTGGAACCCACAAAGAGTCAAGTTTAAAGCATTTTCAGTGTATGCAGGGTTACTCTTAATTGGTTACTGTTTGGGGTTCCCTAAGGAAATCAACCTAATTAACATATATGGCCCGTATAACAACAAGGAACTCTTTTGGGACAGGGTAGTGGCAGATGGTACTCTCAAGCTCCCAAACTTGCTGATTGCTGGTGATCTGAACTTCACATGGACAACATGTGAGAAATGGGGTGTGAATGCAAAGCAGGATCCTTTAAGTGATTACTTCATGGAACTGATGGGGTCGAAAGGCTTGATCGATGTGGAGCCAGCTATCTTAAGCCCCACCTGGTGCAATGGTAGGAGTGGTGCTCAGTGCATTGCAAAGTGCTTGGATAGATATCTGATTGCTAAATCGTTGTTGGAAAAATCGGTGCGGTATCGATCCTGGGTTGACTCTTCCAGGCTATCAGATCACCCTCCAATATTCTTAAAGTTGGAAATGAATGGTTCTGGGCCTGAAATATTGTTTAAATTCAATCACGGTTGGTTTAATATAGTGGGATTCAAAGAGTTGATCGTGGAGGTTTGGATGGCAGAGGATTATCAAATATCCTTGACTCCCATGGATCTACTTATGGAAAAATTGGGAAGGTTAAAAACAAAAATGAAAAAGTGGATAAAGCTAAAAAACCTGGAAAACAAAGCATCTCTAAAAATAATCAATCAAAAAATAGAGGCGCTAAATGAAGGGTCAAATCTGTTGTCGTGGGGAGCAGTTGAGAAGGAAGAATTACTAGATATAGAGCTAGAGAATGAGACTATTCTATATATGATACACGAGAAGGAGAGACTTGAAAGCTGCATGATCTGGCTTGAGGTTGGAGACTTGAACACCAAATTCTTCCACCAATTCCCAAATCACCGTTGGGACATAAATCACATCTCGGTGTTGTCTACAAAACATGGAAGTGTGGTAAAGGAAAACGAAGACATGTCAGAGGTGGCTTACTCATACTTCAAATCATATTACCGGGCTGAAGAGAATGTGTCATCGTATCATTGGTTGATCAGCTCAAGGTAGTGAAAGAATTTCCTCATATGTTTGAGGAATCAGCCGGTGATGATTTATTTGCTCCTGTCCAAATGGAAGAGCTTAAAGCAGTTGTCATGTCTTCTCCCAGCTCTAAAAGCCCAGGTCCTGATGGGTGGACCTGTGAACTGTTCAAGACATGCTTTGATCTCATGGGGCTGGACCTCTTAAGTGCAGTGGAAAATTTGAGAAAAAAGGGGGACGGTCTTCGAGGCGATGAATTCAACATTCATTGCATTGATTCCAAAAATTCAGGCTGCTTCAGAGTTGGGGGATTACAAAACGATATCCTTATGCAATTTTGTTTACAAGGTAATTGCAAAAACCATTGCAAACCGCCTAAAACCTAAGTTATCAAAGGGACTATAAATGGAACAATTCGGTTTTTTACAGAATAGGCAAATATTGAAAGCGGTGGGGGTGGCCTAAGAGTTGTTTCATAGCATAAAGACAAAATCGAAGGTGGTCGCGGCTTTACAACTAGACCTAAATAAAGCTTATGACCTGGTCTCCTGGGGTTTCCTCAGGCTCATTTTGATTCAGATCGGCATCCCATTCCAAATGATGAAGTGGATCATGAGTTGTGTCACGAAGGTCTCCTTTGCAGTGCTCATTAACGAAAAAGCTATAGATTTTTTCGTAGCTGCCCGGGGCCTGAGACAAGGGTGCCCACTATCTCCCCTCCTCTTCCTTATGGTGATCGAAGGACTTAGCAGGCTAATTCTTAAAGCTAAGGGCTCAGGTGGGATTAAAGGTATAAAGATTAGTCCTCTCTTAAGCATTACACACCTTATGTTTGTAGATGACATCATGCTTGTGGGTCCTGGATCTTTGGTGGAATGGAGTTCTCTGGCACAATGCATTAAGAATTTCAGGTTTAACAGTAAACTATAATAAGTCTCGACTACTTTTGAATGAGTGCAGTGCTTCTCTGAAGGTAGACTTGGAAAGATTATTTCAGATGGTCTCATGCCCTTTGGCTGGAGGTACAAAATACTTGGGATTCTATATTAAACCAAATGGTTATAAGGCTGTGGAATGACAGTGGCTGTTGAAGAGATTCGAATGAAGGATAAAATTTTGGGGCTGGAGATGGCTGTCAATCGGGGGTCGACTCACTTTTTCTAAGGTTGTCTTAACAAACACAACGGTATATTGGTTCTCCTTGTGCAAGATCCCAAAAACGATTATAAACAGTTTGCAGAGGATGACCATGGCATTTATCTGGTCTGGACAGGTCACCTAAACAAAATACCATTCAGTGCGCTGGGAGGACTTGGCCAGACCAGTGGAGAGTGGGGGATGGGGCCTAAAGAACTTGCATATTTTCTCATTAGCTCTCAGAGCCAAAAGCCTTTGGTTGTCCTTAACTAGTGGGAGCTTATGGTCTCATGTAATCAAGGAAAAATACATTAGAAGGTTTACTATTCCTTAGTGGATCAGAAGCTTCAGGAAGCCAAGTAAATGTTCAAATATTTGGGCAGGCCTCACATAATTTTTTTAGATCCTTTCGGCATGGCTGGCTTGGGATCTTGTGACGGTCATGATGTGAGAATTGGTGAAGACCCAATAGTTGGGGGACCACAAAAACATGTTTTGTAAACATAATTGAAATACTTCCTTCACTGTAAAGGCATCTTCTCACTATACCATGCTTCTTTGTCGTAGAATCGAGGTTTGGTTCAGCAGAGGTGGCTAACTGGTGAACAGTTAGGCCTCTTGGGAGCATTGGGAGTTGGATGGAACAATTATGTGGTGGAATTACAAGCGGGGGCAATTTTCCTGGATGATCAACTAGACTCTCTATGCTGGACATATGATACAGCCTCGGGCATGCTGACATCAAAGCTTGCATATCAACAATCCATGAATACCTTCACCAACAATCGGGAGTGGTGGCACATGATATGGAAATGGAAGCTCTCATTGAGGATCACCATCTGCGTATGGTTAGCTCTGGATAATCATCTCCTCACATGGGACAACCTGATGTGGCGGGGAAAATTGGCCCAAGTATGTGCATAAGTTGTGTGGCACATCATATCTTTGTGACCTGTGATTTCATTTCTGCAGCCTGGAAAATTATAGCAGAGATGATCAATGTGGATTGTCCATGGACTGGGGATTCCTTATCCTCATGCTTTCAGACTTTGGGAAAAATTATACCTCATCTGCAGACTTTGCCATGTTTCGTGATCTAGGCGATTTGGGGTTGCAGGAACAGACTTATCTTTGAAGGCAAGCGACAGAGACCAATTGATGTTGCTGTTAGGTGTCTGCAGGCTTACATCAACTATTTTTATTCATGGTTAATATGGGTTTGGTTCATAAAGCATGAGTGATTTCCTTTTTAAAGTTAAATTTTAATATATAATCCTTTCAAGTAATATTTTCCTTGTGTGGATCAACACATCTGAATAAGTGAATTGCTTAATGCAGTTAAGGTGAGACACAAGTATTAAGTGATTTTGACAAATTAGATATCCCTTTTTGTTACGAGACAAAGCCAATACACAAATCTCCAATATTCTTCCTATAGAGCTCTCGACCAGGCCCACACATTGCTCGTATACATTGGGTGTGGGGGGGAGTTAGAGGGGGAAAGGACAAAGACCCCAAGGCAAACATTTCTAGACCCTTCTAGTGTACTTTGGTTACTTCTAGAACCCTCACATGTATTTTATGAAAGGGGAGTAACCCCCTGACATTGTAACACAAGAGATATAGAAAAAAACGTTGTAAGTTTTTTTGCTTAGTAATAATAAAACATTGAATCTACCATTGCTCCATGCTTTTACTTGCATATAGCAGGGTTTCCACATAAATCAAGTGTTCTAATGTTATTGTTGTTTGCTTCAGTTTTTTATATTTTTCTAATACTTTTTTTTAATGAGTAATAAGTATTTGTATTAGATAACACCATTCATTCCATGTTCATATATAACCACAATGTGAGGGTGTAGGATATACATTATTACATCTTTATAGACTTTAGAAGTCAAATCGTTACACAAAGGGGGTTCCTTGTCCCACAAACAAGGGGTTTCATACACCAATTTGGTGTTTGGCTTGGTCACGACCTTAAAATTAGATTATTATTATTATTTTAGTTATAAAAAACTAAAAATCCAAAATAATTGAGATCCTCCTACTTTTTTCAATTGTAGGGATACATACAAGTAAGTTGTGTTAATACAACTAAGCAAAAATAAAACATATATAATTAAAACTTGAAATCATTTAAATCTAATTACTACATCATCTTATCTTGCAATATTGGCCTCGTCAAGAGAGTCATTTGTCTATTGATTAGCCAATCCTTTTGAGAGAGCTTCCATTGGAAGTAAGTTCACATGGCATGCCAAGAGAGCAATTAAGTCCCAAACAACAAAGAGGGAGGCATCCAATTCATTCACATGACCTCAAAGTATAGTGGTAGAAACATCTAGTTCATTATCCCATTCACATAGAGCCAAGATGTACTTTGCGCTTCATCATAGAGGTGGCCATTAATGTTGTTAGATTCACTAAGCCTAGATTTTGACAAGGATTTAGGGGTTTCACTTTTTTCCATGGGCATGCTCATGGAGAATTTGATGATTGTTAATTCCACCAAACATGTATTTATGCAAAGATGCACTTCCTTTGCATCTCTAGTCGTTGTAGGGTGAGATACACAACGCCCGTGAATTACTCAAGTTGGAACGAAGGACAATAAAGGGCCAAAACTGAGGAAATCACCACTTAGAAAGAGAAAAAAAATCCAAGTGATGTCAAATGAAGACAACAAGGGGAAGAATTGGAGAGGACACATACTTTTTGTCATGAAATTGAATGCTTGTGTAAGGTGGAAAGATCTCCACTAACTTGGTGAGTGGGGGAAGTATTGTGGTTTTGTACAGACATAAACATCTTGCTACATGAGGAAAAAAATATGCATGAGACCATAAACAACCAAGGTGTTTATTGCTCATGACACATCTCAATGAGATAATGATGCATGTGACGTGACTCACTAACATAACTAAAGGTATCATTTGATTTGAACGTAAATATTGATGCCCCTTCTTTCCAAACAATTAGAGACATGATAAGTGGGTTTCGAATGGTAGTGGTGCTCTCTTGCTCCTCCTTCGTAGCTTTAAAACACTATTAGAATCAAGAGTTCCTCAATAAGCCATCCTTTCATAGTTTAGGAGTCTTTTTACTTGAAGAAGGCATTGCATTGAAAGTATTTTAGGAGGAGCTTCATCCTTTAAAAAAATGTTCACTAGTTAAGGAGAAGAGGGTGTGGGCTACAAATTCAGAGCATAAATAATACTAATGGGTTGTTACTGACAATGAGCTCACCTTGACAAAATCTTCAAAAAAGAACGATTCCTTGATAATCTATGACGAGCTTTGCTTCGTTGTTTGTAGAGTGACCTAACCCATACAAACTTCAACTTTCCCCATCAAAGATGATACCCTAGGGCTATGACCCCAAAAAACTAGATATCCTTAATAACAATTGGTTAGCAAGGAGAAGAGGGTGTAAGCCCCAAATTCATAGCGCACATAGTAAAGGATGAGCCATTAATGACAATGACCTCACCTTGACATAATATCCAAAGAAAAACAATCCCTTAATAATCCATGAGAAAATTTTACTTTGTTGTTTGTAGAATGATGTAAACCATACGAACTTCAAAACCTACATTGAAGATAATACCCCTTCTACTATCTCAACAAAATAGATATCCTATAACATTTGGTTAATCAAATAATTACTCACTAAACACATATGAGATATTTATTATTTAATATCTAATATTAAATTTTACGACTAACTTACTTTAAAACAAAAAAAACATCTTTAAAAGAATTCTTAAAATAAACTATTTCAATTCAAAATTTCCACAACCCACTTAAACTTACATGGATTTTGGTTTAAGTACCCCACCTATAAACTTGTTACTCTATTAGCAATTACTAAAATGTCCCACCTCCAACTCTGCTAAATGATAGCCTTTCATTGTTGTGCATAAAGAAGTCATTTGACTCTTAAAGTGATAAACCAATATTGCTTTCTAAAGGATTAAAACAAATTTGTGTCATGGAGTAGGTATCATTCTTATCATTGCTTTATTTCAATGCCATGTTCATAAAAACGACAAGGGTAGGTTTAAGTTTTCCACTATATTATCGTTTTAAGCGGATATTATCATATCATATTATATCATATTATATTACACCACTTTCAAGGCATTCTTTTTAAAAAGAGTTCACAATTATACGATCACATTAACCCAAAAAGCATCTCATTAATTTAATTTTTAATTTGAATTGGACTTGTTTTCACAACTTAATTTGAATTGCACTTTAGGATTGCATTTTGGTTACGATAAATTAGAAAAATTCAAAATCTTAAAAGGTTTAGCTTTCTAGTCTTATACATATATATTTTAGTATTTTCTAGTTAATGATAATTAATTTTTTACTTTATCTTGATCTTTTTTATCATTATTTTTTATATGCTTGGTTTATTTATATTATGATGAATTAAACAAATCACACGTACACCATATCTCAAATTAATATATAAATTTATGTGTTTTATTATTTTTTTATATGATGTTACGACGAGTTAAGAAAATTACACTTTGACATATGCGATCTCTTTGATTTATAAGGCGTAGAGTATATATACCCTATCTTTTCACTAGAATTTGTTATCTAAAGAAAAAAATACATGTCTCTTCCAATTATATCTTCACATTTGTTATGTAAAGAAAAAATACATGTCTCTTCCAATTGTATCTTCACAAAGTATAAAGTAGACCATTTTCCCATTCAAATTATATCTTTGACAAAGTATACACCATTTTCATTCAAATTATAACTTTAACAAAGTATAAAGTACAGAATTTTCCCAATTAATGATGATGATGATGGTTAACGCCCCGTGAGACCAAACTTTGGTCTATCGGACCTAAATTATGAAGTACACCACCTTTATTAAAAATATATTTACTATTTTTAATATATTTAATTATTATTTTTTCATATTTTTCATATAAGTTTCTTTTTCATCTTAAAAATCATGACCCTTACTTTTCACATTAAAAGATGAACAGCCCAATCTTTACCCGTAATTATATAATTGATTTCAAAGCATCTTTTTCTAACATTTAAAGTTCTAGGTTTTTTAAAAACGTATTTTTGAACCTATAAAGTTTATTTTTAAACTAATGACTCATGTGCGAACATTTGAAGAACCCAAATAAGAACATGTTTAAGTAAAAAAACAAGTATGTTTTTTTTCAAATTTAAAAAATAAATAAAATATTAAATATAAATAATAATATTTTTTAAAAAATAAAAATAGAATTGTTAAAAAATAAATAAAAAAATATATATTACAAATAAAAATGAAATCAAAAGAAAGTAAAAAGGAGACCCAAGAGACATATAAGGAAGTGTTAAATACTTAAAGGAAAAAATGAGTTTGCTATGTTATATTTATTCCTTCATTTGAGCCTCATTAGGCTAAAGGTCGTCTTCAATGCACGATTTAAAATATTAATACCATGTTGATATGCACAATGTCTATGTCTTAATGAATCTTATTTGAATTTTCAAAACATTGATATATACAATGAATATAAAAAAATTAAATCAATGTTAATATATGATTAAATAATATTTTAAATAAAAAATTATTTTTTTAGTAAAACTATTTAATTATTAATAATATTTTATAAAATTTTTAATCATAAAAAATAATTTAATATTATTTTTAATTTAATTTCCTTTGTTAAGTCAAATTTGCAACCACCATCGACCTTTTATATAGGTGGAGTAAATCAACGATATATTATTTAGGTGAGCTACATAATGTCAGATTGACTTGACCAATTATTGATGAACTAAAACTTTAAATATGTATTTAATATTTAATATTCTTATAAAGATAACTAATATGAATAAAACAAATGGAATGTGGCAATGAGAGGAGAAAAGGATTGCATATTTTTAAATTGGATTGTCATACCAATTTGATGATTTTAAGATTGTAAATTTTGTTGTTTTTAATGATAATTTTGTTGTGTTATATAATTATTTGATGTAAATATAGTTTAATATAATGATAATAATTATTGATATAGATTTATTTAAATAATAAATAATTATTAATTTATATAGATTTATAAAATAAAAAAACTATTAAAATTTTATGTTTTTATTAGAAAACGTAATAAAAAATATTTTTAAATTATAATTATTTTGATGAATTAAAATATTAAAAAAATTAATGTTATAATCTAAAATTAAAATATAATAATGGTAAATAAAATGTTTAAAAATATTTTTCATTTTACAAAATGAAGAATTCTCTTCTCACACACTTTTTAATTTATAAATATTAATTTTATTTTTGAAAAAATAATTCTCTTCTGACACAATTTTATTATAACACTTTTTAATTTATAAATATTAATTTTATTAAAACAAATATTATATTTATTTATAAATAAAATAAAACGTTTAAAACAAGTTTACTTCTAAGATTTTGGTACGTTCAGAGCTGTCTGTCTAATTATAATAGACTCCCACCCAGTAGAATAAAATATGCATAATAATAGAAAATAAACAAAGTTATTTTTTCAATATTGATAGCAGTACCCCAACTAGTTAATATTGATAATATATTACGGCCCTTCGACATCCAAGGAAGGCGGCACATACTTATTAGCTGCATAGAAATCTGTGGTGGGGACTACAAATTTGAAATTCAAACAAAAGGGCAATAAATTATAATCATGAAAGGCTCAGTAAAACTAAAAAGAAGCAGAATAAGCTGGTGAATCCCAGGACATTTTAACCTCCGTAAACCAAGATTTTGACTACAAGGGAGTTCCCTCCTCTGTGCCTCATTGGCAAAAGCTGAATTTGTAGAGCGCCTGCCATCACATTCGTAACACGATCAATGTGGGATTCAATTTCTAGCGACTTGGGGGGTGAAAACTGCGTGATCTGTGATATGATTTTTGTATCTTGACAGTGCTGGGCAGTGCAGGTCCGTGGCGATGGGACCATTTGTTGAGTTGTAGTGTGCTGTTTCTGTGCATTGTGTGTGTTTTGTAATGCGTGATATGTGTGGGCTCAGGGGTAAAGCTGCGAAGGACCAGTTTGCATGTATAACTCTTCAACTAACACTTCTATCAGTTACATTTATTTTCTTTTCCATCTTTATTGTGCCTTTTATTGATGATGAGATTCACTAGAACTTCGTGAAGGGGGTTGTATCATGTGTTTTGCAATGGGTAAGTTCAGAAAGTAGCTAGTTTTTTATGATGTTTTGAAGTTCGTCCACTTGGAGTCCTGAAATTCATTTCTGCACGACTGCCAGACATTTGGTGCTGCAAAATCTTGTTGTGATCAGCGAAGATCAACTCTCTGTTCAGATCTGTAAACATTCTCGCTTGCGCTGTTCAAGAAACACAATGTAAATGGGATTTCATCTAGCTCCGGGTATTCATGTTAGCAATTAAAAAATTTGAGGGCAGTGCTATGCATTTTGAGTTTTGGCCTTCTTAGAGAGGATGCAGATATCTGCCTCTTTGAATATTTCCTGAGCTTTCTGCTACAGTCTGACTGCCTTTTCAAGTAGAACTCATTTTCAAAGATGGGGCATTCAGTTTTACTGCGCATTTTGATTCTCAGTCTCTCTCTTTTTTACAAACTTGAGAATGCCAAGGGACGTTCTTTACTGGTGTCTACCTCTGCATCAGTTTCTTTACATTCTCCACTGTCATCGGCTTCCCTACTTGATGATCCCCTAGCAAGAGGAAATGCACCAACTAAACCACACAATTCAACCGGTAAGAGCGTCAAAGCCAGCTTTTCCATTAAAATTTTGAAGAATATATTTATACCCAAAAAAGAACCCGTGCAAGATTTCTTCAGAAATTGAAATCTCTCAAATTGAATAGCTTGTTTGCATTTTTCTACAAGTTATGAAAATACAACATGCTTTGTTCTTTTGATAATTGCAAAATGGGTTGTGGTTTCAGACACAGGTTCTCCATTTCAGATAGACAAAGTATCTCATCGCATCAACAAAGGACTGCTCTTAGCAATTATCATACTGCCGATCTTTATTGGGTGTATCATGATTTATTCAGTTTGTACTTGGTTGTATAGAAAGGCTTACAACTCTGCTCCTTCATCATCTCAACCTCATGCATTCAAGCGGAATTCAGATCCAGACACCTCAGGTTGGTATCACCACAATGTCATATCTTATCCCTTTCAGTGTACGAAACTAAACCCTCTCTTGATTTATATACCAACAAGGGAGTGGTGCCACCTATAAACATATTGTTTAATTGGATTCGGGGCTGACATTCCATCCATACCCCTGTTGAACCTGTGTGGATAGCTTCTGGATGTGTGTACACATAACAAGAAGTAGGATGCATTACTGCTGGTCCCTTGGAATTGTTTACATGGCAATAAGAGTTCCTCTTTTCTCTCCTCAAAATATTATTTCTCATGCTCTTAACATAATAAACATGACACTTAATTTCATGATCTGATAAAATCAAAAGCTTGGATTGTAACAAATTATAGCAATCCATGGATACCATAGACTTCTGTTTACATGAGAGCTGGATTAGTTACATTGTGATTATTTTGATCTTAGACGAGTAACTCAACAAGTTGACTTTTATCTGTGTTTCCACAGATGCCTATAGGAGTATAACACTCATACCTCTCCTGAATCGTTTGAACTCCCGTGTTTCTAAGAAGAAGGGATGCGCAACTACAATTGAATATTCTAAGCTGCAAGCAGGTACAAATAACTTCAGCAGCAATAACATTCTTGGAGAGGGTGGATTTGGGTGCGTATACAAAGCCAGGTTTGATGATGATTCCTTTGCTGCTGTGAAGAAGCTAGATGAGAGTAGCAGACAGGCTGAGCATGAATTTCAGGTAGGTATTGAAAACGTTGTAGTCATTATTTTGCGAGAAGCTTGCTGCTTCTTCCAACTCTCGAAGACATGAGTAAAGGCATTTTCTTGGAGGATGCCCTAATGCTGCTCTTTTGAGTATCGTTTTTCTTTTGTGATCGATTTGGTTCTGTGCTATATTTGTCGGATTTCACTATGTTTTTCTATTTTCCATATAGTTTTAGAAGAAGCTTTGCTGAATTCATCTCTTGGTATGGTCATTGATTGCAGAATGAAGTGGAGCTGATGAGCAAAATCCGGCATCCAAACCTTGTTTCTTTGCTTGGGTTCTGCGCCCATGAAAATACACGGTTCTTAGTATATGATCTGATGCAGAATGGCTCTTTGGAAGACCAATTACATGGTAGATTTCTCCTTACCATTGGGCAGGTTCAATATTTCCTATCTTTTGAAGCCTGACCCTTTTATTTGTTTAAAAAAGCTTGAAAATATCATTCATCATGAATAAACTAGTAGGTCATCAGCCTTTCATAGTTATCCTTTGTTGAGAAATTGTACTGGACTGTCAGGGCCATCTCACGGATCTGCACTTACATGGTTTCTGCGCATGAAGATAGCCCTTGATTCAGCAAGGTAATTCTAACACAATTAATTTGATTCCCTACTGCTAGACTTGAAAAATTGAAATAATTTTTTTACTTGGTCCTTTATTACCCTGGGAGCTCAGGATTACCGTGGTTTTCTTTCTTGAAGTTTTCCGTTCTTTTACAGGGGTCTAGAACACTTGCATGAACACTGCAACCCTGCAGTGATTCATCGAGATTTCAAATCATCAAATATCCTTCTTGATGCAAGCTTCAATGCCAAGGTGAGGGCAAGGTTCTGTTTAAAGATGTATTCCAGTTTTCCACTTACCCTGAATGTTTCTTAAATAATATTTATTAGTTACTTTGGGAACATTGTTGTGAAGCATTAAGAAAGTTTCATGTAATGTAACTAACGAATAGCCATACTGAATACATTTAAGGCATGTGCATTGTATTCAATGGGAGATGGGGTGAGACGGGTATCTCGTTGCTGTGCTGCTGTTTCTCCTATTAGTTCTTTATGGACAGTAGACATTAGTTATTTTCTGCAAAAAAATATTCATATGGATCTTCAATTTTAATTTGCTAATAAGTTTTGATGTTCAGTTATTTGTATTCATTTGTTTCTGCTTGTCATGAATTATACTTCAAGTAACTTTTGTAGACTTATTAATCCATCTTAGTTTATGTGCAAAAAAACACATGGTCCGAAGTCAAACATTTCCTGAGTAGAATGTATTCTAATCACCGCTATTTAACCGCTAGCTATGGATGCAGCTTTCAGATTTTGGACTGGCAGTAACAACTGTAGGATGTGCTGCCAATACAAATATTGATCTAGTAGGGACATTTGGATATGTAGCTCCAGAATACCTGCTCGATGGTAAGTCTGTAATAAAGAAATAAGATCCAATTATGAATTTCTCATTGTTTACATGCATGCAGTATAGTAGAGATTAGATATTAGTCAAACTACATTGATATATAACCTGCAGTGTTGAAAGTATCTGTGGGCAACACTAAACTAATTGCAATGCATGATCGTTGCAGATATACAATAGAAATGAGTTCTGTTTTAGGAAACCAACAAGTGGCTAGTAAAATGCTTAATGATGTTTGTGATTGAGTTTGAATTATAAAAAATCAAATTTTGCCAATTGTCTTCATTTTGTATAAACATACCACAATAGACACGTACCTGTAGCAGGGTCAAATTGGATGCCTTTCAATAATAACCACCTCATTTATGCTTCAAAATTTGGTTCAGATAAAATCAATGTCTATCTCTGTTTACTCTTTAGTCTTGCAAGAGGCTACATTTAATAAGATGCATTTACCTTGGACATATGGCATGAAAGTGAACCTTTTGTTCTGTTCTGCTGCTATAAAGTTATATTGCATACCAAAAGTTGGAGCGTTACTACTGGGATTCATTGTGAAAATTTTCGTAAGATGATGCTTATTTGGTATCCTACAAGTATGGAGTAGTAACATTCAGTAGTTGAAGATTTCTGGGTGATGATGCGAAACTCAATCAATATAGAGATGAAAAAAGCTATGGATATCTCCTAAGAGAAAAGGAATAATAGGTTTGTGCATTTGGATGCTTTTGATGAGTGCTAGACCTTTACCAAGTCTTAGTGTGTGAGAGTAACACGCTGCTTTCTTGCGCAACCAACACCAATTCTTCATTGCACTCGCCCTTTGGCATGTGATTAATGCCAAATTTTCAATGTTCCGATCTTTTAGGACCAATGTTGGATCTGTTTGGTGCCAATTCAGCTTCCAGTTCAACAGACACCTCACTATGCCACTTCAACGACCACCAAAGCTCATTAGCACTGCATCCCAATATGGAAGAGTAACACAAATGACAAGTTGGATGTTTAGGGCTGACCAAGTCAATCTAGGATATGCACTATTGATCATAAGTTATAACTAACCAAATCAGAGCATGCCATGCCCAAAATGATATCAAGGAATGAGATAATTCTCATCCTCGTTCAGTGCGCTCAAGGCCAACCATTAGGGACCACCTTGATTGATAATATGGTCATCCTCAAATGTATAAACATGTCCTAGGTACTTTCAATCTTGTAGATAGTTGAATCATTTCCGTGTTCATGGTACTCTTGTGAGATCGAGCTCTAGCGATATCCCAAACACAACTCAAGCATACAATGCTATTCACAAAGTTACAATCTCTACTCCAATTTTGCATTGTTTTCGTATAAGTGATGGACCATACAATTTTCAAGCAATTCTTTGTGTTCATGGTTTGTAAGTGATGGTTCCTTGATTGGTTGACTAGTTTATTGCTACGGTCACAACATATAATAAGTAGTAACATGTGTTCCTTTGCTGAAGTAATTGTCATAAACCTCTTCATGCACTCATGTGGAAATGTTGAGAAACTTGTCTTCCAATGGAATGCAATACAGTGATAGGCATATGAAGAACTCAAGCACAAATTGTGCACATCTCTAGTCTTTCATCTCATGTCTTTTGTTACGTCCCAAATCGTTTGTAGCATACTTTCCAGGATATACCAAAGTGAGGGGGTCCTTTGCCATTGTAAAAGGCCAAGTCTGGGATTGTTTATGTAAATGTGTTGGTCTAGAAGGGCTTAAGACCCATGGTTTAGTCATGGCAGGTCCTCTTGGTTTTCATCTCAAGAACTGTTGGCTTAGTGCATTGTTGACTACCTCTTGAAGTCCCTCGTCAAGTTGGGCCATTTGTTCCTTGGGTTAGTGTTCGGTGCTTCTTGGGATGGACCCATTAGGACACATTGCTTAGGATCTCCTAGCCACACATGTTTTTTCTATGGAGAAGATGATAGCATGTGTAAGGGTTGTCATACCCGTTCTAGCACACCTCATTTATGCCCACTTGGACCTTCTTTCTTCATGTATTACCCCTCCTCTTGGTCTACATGTGCACACTCCATGATGATGTCATACACTTCAAGAGAACCTTACCTTACTAAAGGGAAGGATGTTGAGGGATCTTCTACATCGTTGGGGTTAGTTGGGGCATGACGTGTTCTTTGGCTCATCACTTCACTTGGATGAAGCCTCTCACATCATTTTGTCATTATTTTTAGTCATTGTGTGGTTTAGTCCTTGGCTTGTGGGCGACAAACCCTAAAATTAAGTTATTTTAACATTTTAGTTAGGTAGGCTCTAAAGTTAGATAAGTCTAGGAAGCCTCATATAAATAAAGGCGCCCAGATCTCATTGTAAAGAAGACAAGGGTTTTAATTATGTATCTTTTTCTTTTCCTCTTGGTATATTTGAGCTTCTAAGTGGTGCGCACCTCTCTCTTTGGCAAGTTTAACATGTGTTGAAGGTTGAATGGTGGATTTTATAGGGTTTACTATCTTGCAAGGCTAATCCAAAGAATAGTTGTAATAACTCGTGGCTAAGGAAGGATTTAAGAAGTATCTCTTGCTTTCTTGCTCTCTTGCTCTCTTGCTTGGTTGATATTGGTAAGATCTCTCCATTTTCCTATTTGACGTTGCTTTTGCACCTTAAGTAAGGTAAACTTATGGTTTTATTGGCATCTTGTTAGTCTTGTCTGAGGAGACCTTCCTCTTCAAGGAGCTCTAGACTGTGGGCATTGGGTATTCACTGTTTTCCCTAATTAGGGTTTTGGTTACTTTGACCTAGTATCAGGCTACTAGCCTTTTTCCCTAGTTGGTAAATATTGAATAGCCAAATTGAGTAGGGATGTTGACCTTGATCTCTAATTGCCCTCAGGTTGAAGGACTAAGGTCATAACCCCTTCTCTTCATTGTTTTTTATCAAAATTTTCTTGTATATTTTATTGTAAAAAATCCAAAAATGTATATAATATTGGAAAACCCTAAAAATTATAAAAATTCATATCTCAAATAATATTTGCAATTCGGAAATTCTGTTCGGATAGATAAGTGCACCCTAGTTGAATTAATGGTGAATCCTTGAGGGCGTTTTATTCCTATGGTTGTACTATGTTGTTTTGCATGACATGTGCATGCTAGGGTTTGGTGTTGCAGATCCGTTATTACAGGTGCAGCAGGTATATTCATCTTTTCATGCAAGATGGAAGGTCTAAAATATAGGTTTTTGGGTCTAGATTGACCCTTGGGGAGTTGAAAGTTCATTGGAGAATGTGTTTAGTGGGACCACACTTTGTTTAAGGGTTGTTTTAAGGCACGTATCACATCTGATATTTAATTTACAGAGCTGATTTGAGGCCTCTTCTCTACCTCATTGTTCATCCCCCTTACCCTACTATATAGGGTACACCACACATGGTAAGGTTGATATTGTTTTAATTGATTTTTATGAAGTTTTCTAAAGTGAAATCACTATTGCCATCCTATAACAACAGTAGCAAGTTGACGTTATATTTCTTGGGATCCATTATAAAGCTCTTTAACTCCTACCTCTCTTTCAATGATATTTATGCTTCATTGTTTTGACTCCATAAGGCATTGATCTCTGTCGAGAGGTTTCTCGGGAAACATGTTTATGTATGGTCTAGGGAATCACAATTATCATTCACCAAGTTCTATGGACTCCCCCTTGGTCTTAGGAGTTGACCTGAAGTGTTCAAGAAGCTAGGCTGTGGTGATAGTGGGCTCTAGCTTCTCCTGTGCTTGCCTCTCATTACACTGTGATCCATGACCTTGGTCGCGGTGTTATTTTGAGCGGTAACATCTTGAACTAGCCCTCTGAAA
Source organism: Pseudotsuga menziesii (assembly GCA_001517045.1). Classification (NCBI taxonomy): domain Eukaryota; kingdom Viridiplantae; phylum Streptophyta; class Pinopsida; order Pinales; family Pinaceae; genus Pseudotsuga; species Pseudotsuga menziesii. The sequence continues at coordinate 207,863 of LPNX010529904.1, read as the reverse complement.
TCTAGAGCAAGGCCTTAGAGCATGCACTTATAGCTATTCTTTTGCATCATGGACATCTAGTCTCATATCACTATGAATCCTTTAATAATGTTGTATAAATCACTTTTCCTATGATCGAGAACTCTATGCAGTTGTCCAAGCACTCAAACAATCACAATATTACATTTTTGGTAAGGAGACAATTATTTATTTTGACAATAAACTTTTGCAGTTTGACTAAGCATAAAACAACTTGCAGAACTTGTGCTAACTGAAGTGACTTGCTTGCAAAAATTCCATCTTGTGGTTAAGCATAAGCATGGATCTTTCATTTGTGCAGTTGACTGCTTGAACAAATTACTAGTGAACGCTCTTTTGACAACTTTGGACACCTGCAAACATTAAACACACAATTGTCAACACTAACATATCATAGACCCAACATTTGCATAAATACACTTTCAATCTTCTCCAAGTAAAAGTGTGGACATTTAACTATTTGTGTGACAACTTATTGTATTGCCTTCGAAATTTGTTTGTTCCAATTGAAGCTGAGCACAACATACTCATTTGGTAGACACATTACACCAAGTCAACATGTCATTTCAACATCCAAAAGAATTTAGTGGTCTTGTAGCTAAGTTGCTTGATGCAAGGACATGGGACAAAGAAATACAAGTATTCGACATGGGACACTGTTATATATATATATTTGATTATTATAAATATGAAATATAGACATAAAGATCATTAAAAAATCTAGAACATTTAGAAAACACTTGGAATCCCTTCAAATCTCGGCTTTACCTTTACTTGCACAATGAGAGATTGTGGCATCTCTTTCCCTACAACTAAAAGTGAGAAAACACATTGAAAACTGGATTTTAGAGTGGGACCCCTCTAGGGCACGTGTTTGACATGTTTCCTAGTGTATTTGTGTTTGACACGTGAAATAAAGACATGGAGCCCCTAAGGAATGTATCTTGTTTCGGTCTTAAAAATATATTTATATTAATGGCATCTTGTGGAGAATCTGCGGTAGGTAATGGTATATTGTTGACGTTTTGAGCCATCCTTGGCTCATCTTCAAGACATTAACGATGCCTTATCTCTATGTAGATGTGGAGAGATAGATTAAGGGTTGTGTTACTTGTACATTGCTAAATTACCAAATAGGAAGTAGGGTTTGTATACACTTTTCTCATTCTTTCACATTACTTGCACATTGCTAAACTGTTGTGAAATTCTCCTTCTTGTGGTTCCTACAATTCAACTTTGGATGTAGTTTCCAGCATTTTTCATTTGTGTTACCTTCAATGTTGCAATGATCACAATGGTTACTAGCAGCCATTGCATCCTTGCACACGTGCAATGGCAACAATTTTCTTATTTTTTCCTTTTCCCTTCTTCTTCTCGCCCTTATTGGAAGCTCCATGTTGGTTTGTTTGCTTCAAACAATGTTGGTCTAATGCGTCTTTAGGTAAAGTGTGTTTCGTGAGTATTCATTTGTACTTATATAATTCTACGGTTATAATATGTTATAAACATAAAGTGATTTGATGGTTCATATTCTCTTTGATCAACTGCTATATTGATCCCTGGATTAACTCTCGTTTGGTCCATGATCTCTATTTAAAGAGCCTGGAGGGTCATTTGCTGATAATCGATTGTGAGAAACTCATATGTAAAACTTTTTCCGTTTGCATTAGTATATTGCCTCAAGGGGTTGCGTTGCCTGGGGCTGTGGACTGTTTCCTACTTTAAGGTCTTTTACTAGGTAATACATTAGTGTGTTGATTTCTGATATGTTTGTGTGAGCGGTTGCTTAAGGTGTTCAACCTATATGGAATACCCTATTTTAGTAGAACATTTGGATACCCGTTTTTCTTGTTGGATTCATTGTACTAGGCTTGTACACATGCCTCATCAATGTTCTTGGATTTAAATATCATAATTTGCCTCATTATGTGATTGTGAAGATCACTCGGGTACTTGATGACAACATTTGGGTCCAGGAGATTTATTCCCAATTCGATGGCTTGCTTTCAAACTTTATAATATACTCTTGTACACGCTATCCTTGCCTTTGTCGATAATAGTGCCATTGAATCCATTGGTCCTCCTCAAACCTAATAGGGTAAAAAGGGGACCTGAGGAGGTATGTGAATACCTCCCATTTAGTTAGTAGTGGGTCTCCCACTAGCTAATGTGCATCAATGTGGCTCTCCCATCATGTTTATGCATGGCCTTCCAACTTTAGTCTAGCAAACGATATTTTTTGCTTGCCTTGTACATTACACACATTGAAATACTTTTAAATTTTTAATTGTTGCAACCATTGATTCAATTATGTGCATCTAACTCACCTTCATAGGGCTTGATTTTGACCTTTGCTTCCATTTTAAATAGGCGTTGAGAAAACTGGCTATTGAAGTCACCTCTTTTGAGCTTTGTTTCTTCCTTCTCTTTCCTCAACTCATATTCTGGGTTTTGATGGGTTCAAGCTTCTTTGAAAAAGCGGTAAAAATCCTTCTCAAGAGCAACCATGAGTGTTGTCATCCTCTTGGAAATATCAACTACTTGAGATTTCAACCTCACAAATCTCCTTTCCCCTTCATTGACAAGGTCTTCCTAGTGCTCTTCATCCACTTTTGTGAATTGCGGCTGCTTAACGCTTGCCATGTCGATCTCATGATCAATAAGGTACATCTCTCTTGTAGATCTGGATTTCTTAAGTCATGTAAGCATCTATTGCACTTCAAACCACCAAACACCCAAATAAATCCGCTTTGATACTAATATGTAAACCACTTTAGATATTCCAATGGTTGGCTCACCAAAATAAATCTAAACTTATAAGGGCTATAGTGAGCCTATGCTTGTTTTTGTGACTATCATTTTTATTTTTAACCGTTTTGCAATAACAAAAACACACCATTCAGATTTCTTAACCATCATGACATATGAAATAAATTACAATAACAAAGACACATACAATCGAACACAAATATTTACCTTGTAAATCCGTATGGGAAACTGACATTCAATGAAAGGATTGTGTCTTCCCGTCTTCATATATTATGAAAATTACAATACTGGTTTATTGTGAAGCTATGAGAGACTATGGTCTTCTACAGTATTCTATTATATGCTTCTATCCCTCTCTGTTTTTGGCATCTCCTCCACACTCTTACTCATACCACAGAACAATTGACGAGTAGTGAATAAGTGAACCCTTTTCACACCTTTGGCAAGGTTTTGATAGCTAGAATTAGGGTTAGGTTTAGGGTTTCAAAACCCTATTGGAATTTGGAACCTCCATGATGCTTTTAGAAATCTCTATTGATTACTGCATGTTATTAACTCCCCATATTCGAATTATGGTGAGTTGACATGGTTGCCACTTGGACATGTGGAGAATATCTAGACCGTTATCTTAACAGGGCATATTTTTTGCATATGAACTCTGTTTTAGGTGCATGATATCTCTTTGGAAAGATCTCAATGAGAAGAACGATTTCTGCATTGGATGAGGCAAGCCTTTGACAATCCTCATCCTACACTAGGTCTAAAAACCACTATTTAGGGCCCTAAAAATGTGTCGGTAGTTTATGGCCTGAATTTGCCAAAATAAACACCATCTTTGAGATGTCCCAAAATCTAATCTCTTCCATCTAGAACATCAATAAATTCCTTGGTACATGTGTAAATCCATTTTTGATCAAGATCTTTCTACAAAAGTTTCCTTAGTTCTATTTTATTGCAATGAGGTTATTTCTTCGGAATTGCACCAAAGGCAACAACCCCATATCCCTTATAGTGGGCTGCGATGTAGTTGGGGAGAGAACATTTTTTATTGCACATTGTTCTTGATCAATAATCATGATACATTTTTACTTAAAAGAGAAAAATCCATTAGGAATCTACAAATGATTTTAGGTGGTAAGGATGTTTGTTTAAATAATTAGGTGTTATAGAGTCAAAGTTCCTATAATAGTGTAAAGAAGTGGAAATTTGGGTTTGGAATCATAGAAGGTTCTTAAATTATTGATCTATGATAATATATCAAGTAGATTCATCTTAACTCCAGATCTATCATGCGTCGAGAGGGATCAAATACCTTGAGGTGCAAACCCTTTTTAGAGTGCCAAAACTTAAGGAAAGGTTTGCACCTCGAGTGATTTGATCCATCCTGGGGCATGATAGATCTAGAGCTAAGATGGATCTATGCTAGTATGTTTATAAAATAATAGCTTGCCATTCCAAATTTTATGTTTCCTCACTAGTTATAGTTAAATTTTGACATATTGATATCCAGTTAAAGAGTAATGATCACTAATTGATATCCATAATATTCATATCAAGTAATCAATTGGACATAGCCAAACTTGAATTGGTTGAAAGCGATATCGATTAGTAAATTTGATAATATATAACCTCTTGAAAATAGCGAGAACTTCATACTTGGACAACTAGAATCTTCCTTGGATCGCATGAAGATTTCAGATAATCTTAACAAAACTCGCATGCATGTTCACAGTTAGTCTTCTAGATTGTTTATAATCTTTCCTCCGAGATCATTGAGCAAGAAGTATCCAAGTTTCATTATTTTTTTTAGTTTTAATTAATTGGAATATATATATCTGGTTTTGAACTTTAGGTTAGGGCTGACATCGTAAAATCTTTATTTATGTAATATTTTACTATTTTATTAAAGTGCCATGTGTCAACTCCACTTTAAGCACAAAATTACACTTCTCCCTCATACTGGGCTGTAGAAGGTGCCTCTTGACACAATGATGTTTGAGGCATTGGTTGAACACCTAATGGCAATGTAGTGGAACAAAATTAAGAAATTATACAATCAATTAACAATAACATCTACCTATAAAAGAGAGAAATGTAGCACAACATATGAGGTCGTCCTGATGGAGGTAATATTGTAGTTGATAAAGAGGGATTAGCAACTTTTTACCATACAATTGAGACAAAAACAACTAGCATGATGCTACTCTCTCTAGGAAATAATGAAATGTATTTGTTGCCAGTTTCAAAATTTCGAAATTAAGGGACTGAGATAAGAATTTTGCATGAATAAATGACACAATAAGGACTACTTTTCGCACAACACGAGGCTGAACTTAGATGATACACATGACAAAAATACACATAAAATGACATGGAAACTTGTATAGATTTGATATTGTAGATACTTGTAATACCCCTCGTAACATTTAAAGTAACTATATTTAATTTTTACTTATGTGATAGAAATTAATAATTTTGTAGAAGTTTATTTCTTTAATACAAATGTGGAAATTTGGATACGAAAGTTAGGCAACCATGCAGTTAACTGACATAACCTGAGTTTATGTTGGTAAATGAGCCCTCAACTATCTTTATGAAAACAAGTGGTCAATCTTAGGAGTTAGTCATCAGCTATTAAAGTCCTAGGCAAGGGACAGAGGAAAGGCATGCTTAAGAAAGAAAAAGAGAACCAAGAAAAAAGAGAGAAGGAGAAGAGCTCCCAGAGAACACCAAGGGTGGTGTAGGCTCTAGAAAAACTGTTGAGAAATAGCTTAGAGCTGCTAGTGAACATCTGAGAGATGCCGGGCTCTAAAGTGGAACCGCTAGTGAGCACATTGAAGGTGCTAGGTTCTGCAGTAACTAACTCCGTCCATTAGATTGGCGGCAACTTGAAAGCTAGGAAAGTGAGTCAGAATCTCAGGATTTTGGGCAAGGGGGTGAAGACCTTGCAGACTGAAAAGTTTCGAGGTTCCTAAGGCCGGGTGGTGCATGGCTGTTTTCCTTCCAATTCCAGACATAATTCAGATATTTTTTTCTAGTAGACTCAATCCTTGTTTGATTATGAATAGGACTTATGTTACCATTTATATTTAATGCAAATAGCATAATACGCTTAATGATTCTTTAAATGTGTGGATAAGAGTTACAGAGTATTAACAAATCTTTGTTAAAATATTATTTTATGTCTCTTAGTGGTACTTGAAGTGGGTATATGTAGTTATCAACGTGAAGGGTAACCTTGACCAGAAAAGGAATATTTTGCATTATAATATGTAACCCTAACTTTATACCAAGTAGCTCAAAACCCTAGCAATTAACTGCTAACAACTATTTTTTAGAAAGAGGCTAATGCAAAACAATAACATGTAAATCTTCATTTATACTCGGTAAATCAGAATCATTGAACTAGGGTTAAGCAGAAAAGAGAGTTTTCCACTTCCTTAATAAATTGGTTAAACATAATTGTAACATTTAAAGTCAATAAGCCACAATATTATTTGTAGGCAAGCCATAAACTAGAATGAACTGTAAACATATTCAGTACCTCCAATGGAGGGTTTTTAACCCAAAAATACATATACAACAAACCCATCACAATTTAATTGAGTTTCAAAAACTGGGGAAAAATCCACAAAGGTTTTAATCTTCTGTAAAACTGTAGGAAGAGAAACCCCTACAAAGAAAATATAATGACGCCGCAACTCTTTGAGATAAATACATTCTTCATTATGAAGGGTAAAAACTTAAACCAATAGCTCTTCTCTTCCTAACTTACGAAGTAGGAAGGAAAAATCAAAATCTCCATTAATCAACACGCATAGACACCGACAGAAAACCACACATTCTGCAACTCTCCAATCTTCACATGTTTCTTTATGGATATGACAGAGAAGTAAGACAGGGAACTTACACAACTCATGCGAGCCTTAATCCAAAACTTTGAAAACATTTGCTGCAGGATTGACCTGCTGCATAAACAAATCAAGTAATTGGATGATAATAATGTTTGGAAAAGCGGAAATGTATCTATTCACAGAGGAGAATTAGGGTTTTTATCGGTAATCGTCATTGTTCCACGGAGACGCGTCTCCCAGGGTCGAGGGCGCCCTTAGCGCTTCCCACGCCCCAGGGGCTGGGAGGCTCCATGGGAAACGTTTTCCAGTGCCCCCCTTTTGGCAAAACTTGGGGAAATGCAGGTCTAGGAGTTTCTCGGATTGGGGGACTCCCACACGCCCCCTCCTGAAAATGGGGGGCTCCCACAGGCCCCCATCCTTCTCGAATTTTTAATTTTTTTTTTACTTAAAACAAGAAATGGTTCATCTTAAATTTCAGTGTTTTACACTAAATGGTCATTATAAATCGAAATAGAAACAAATAAAAAGAAACAAACATCGATACGATATGCTTGGCTATAACGATTACATTTACATTACATTAAACTTTTCAGGAACATAAGAGTTTATATGTTGGGGTTCATATTTTTATTATTTTTCTATTTTTTTATAATTTTAGAGACCTTGAGGCTCCCTTGCCCCTCGTCCCCTGAAATACCCCAAAATTTTGCGGTGTCTCTACACGTCCCTAATGTGTGTTTCCCTGCTCCCACGTCTCGGAAACTTGGTGGAACACTGGTAATCGTAAATTTGAAACTAATGATCCAGAACCTTCGATAATCCAAGATGTAAAAGGGTATCCACAAACTGTAAGTGTTGAGACCAAACCCTGAGTTCATAAAACTCTTGTCATAGCAAGCAGTGAGCTAAATAAAGTGTTAAGAGAGAATTCGTATGCGTAGAGTCATCATGAGATGTAACACCAGACTTTAAGTTTGAAGTAAGGAATGGAGCTTGAAACTATACCCAAAAGGAACAGAAGCCAGGATAGTTGTTCAACCGAAAACATAGGAGCAGGTTGGCTAGAAGCCAAGATAATTGTTCAACTGATAACATAGGAGCAAGACGACCATCACTGCCCATAAATAATTATACGCAGAACAATAGAGTAAACTATCCGCGACTCGCGAGTATAACCCTCGATTCCTTGTTTGAAAAGGTAAAGTATAGCCAACTGGAAAGCATTTACCTTGGGACACTAAACACATCATGTGAATTGGCACATTACCATATAGTCAACGATTATATATCTTGTATAAATCAGCCATGGTTATGGGTTGATATTTAAAGTCACAAAACTTCCAAAGTAATCGTTCCCATGCTAGGTTACAACCCTTAGGGTCATTACTTGGTGGACACCTGCAAGCGAATTAGATAGAGTTAGCGTTGTACAACCCTTAGGGTCATCACTTGGTGGACACCTGCAAGCGAATTAGATAGAGTTTTTTTCAGAAGAAAAAATCCTGTCCTTGATATTCATAAAGAATCAAAGGGCATTTTACATACCGGTGTGTGGCCAAAACAGGCATCAGCAATACATGTGCTACCGATCCTGACAAAGAGCACGAAGAGACATACTGACCAAATGATCAGTACTCAGCATGGAAGAGAGAGACCTAGAAGGTACTCTATGACATCCTGACATATGGCCAGAGAGCACAAAAGGGCGTACAGAGGGCACCTCCAAGGAGGTCCATAATACATAACATCCACAATCTGAACTAAAAACAAATAGTGCCCAAAATAAAGGGAGCCCAGCGTCGGCACAAACTTGAAAGAGCTGAAATTTACCAAACTCAATGACAGAGTCATCGTAAAACTCATAAATATAATAGGGGCCAGGAGCCAAATTCAGGGCCTCCTTAGAGAGGCCATCTGTACACTGGTTGTGCTCTCTGTAAATATGCTGCATGTCTAATCTGAGAAAGAGTGGCATCATATGCCTAATCGCCACACACCAGTGGTCTAAACTAAGGCAAGACAAAGATGCCTTTCCCAATGCCCAGTTGATGATCACAGAAGAATCACCAAAGATATGTAGAGATGGGAGCCCCAGAGACATAGCCCAGTGCATAAAAGCCCACACAGCTAACAATTCTGCCCTTGTGTTGGTATTCCAACCGCAACCCAGCTTGATATGGAAGTAGTGATTACTGTTAACAGCGAGATAAATCCCGGCCCCTCCGATGCCATCAGCCGCAGCTCCATCAAAAGCTTATCTAAGCTGTCATATCCATAAAAGAATAAGTACTTCAAAAGCAATCACGTCAACCTTTGTCCACACCATACGACTAAGTAAGTCACAAGCTTATCTAAACTGTCATATCCATAAAAGAATAAGTACTTCAAAAGCAATCACGTCAACCTTTGTCCACACCATGTATATATAAAGAGCTGAGAGTTTAAGTCACCCTATCAATTAAGAGAAGTAAATATGTTAAGAGTTACCTAAGAACCTTGGTAACTTTTTTTTAGTTTTGGTATGTTACGATACTGATGCATGTCCCAATTTCAACACCTTGAAAGATTATGAAAACTGAACGTACTTAGCAGAATTGAATCCCATGAAACACAAACATGTTTATCTAACGCATGAACTCGTATCATCTGACAAGTGAAATTGGTGTAGGTAGGATCGGTAAAAGGGCGAGATGAGTGTGCTCTTAAGGTTTAAGGGATTTAGAAAAAAAGCATATCATTAGTGACAACCGATTAGAAATAAGAAATAAGAAGGGAAAACCACAAGTGGCGTCAGGAAGGCTTAGAAGCCTAAATTTCAAATTCGAAAGTTCAACCGAAAGAAAGCGGCCATCTTGCCGAAGCTCTCCAATGCCTGACTTGTAACCCTTGATACTTTATCCTGATCATTGTCTCTCAAATGTCTAGTTTGATTATTGTGGGAGGTTTGCCCATATGCCCTCGGATTCTTGTCGTCAATGGCAATTTTTGTCTCCGAAAGGGTCATTGATAAACTTTGAATGGCAATATCAATCATTTTTTTGATTCAATGTATCGCTTTGAATGCCTAATGCCCATTCTAAAGCATGCTAGTCTACTATAGTAACATGAAATCCAGTTTCCTTTCTGACTGGAAACTGGTTCACGCGTCCTCCCAACTAGAATATATTTTTTAACTACTGATACTTTTTCACATTGTGCGAAGTACATTGGAATGCTCTCACTCTGATTCGCCTGGCTTTTGTTTCACCATATATACTTGAAATCTCTATGGATGCTTTTCTTTTGTCTTATATAATCTTACTTTTGGTACACCTAAGCATTACTTAATGGGAAACGCTTTAGGCCAATAATACCAGAAACCTGACCAGGAGACCCTTTATTTGTACCGTTCCCGTTCTCACTTTCCTGTTGACATTGCATTAGTAAATTATTAATTAGTTCCGGAAACCCTCTAGCCATGAGTGTCGTTCCATTCCCGTTTCTGGTAACACAGCTTTAGGCATTTGATTAATGGACTATGATGTGTTGGGTTTACATTTTATGTTTTGTACCTTTTGCCGATAGTGGATGCATATGTGTCCTTTCCTTTTGGAACCTAGCTATCGATACATACAAGTTGCTCTGTACCTTGTACATCATGAAATGATTACTGACTTTGTTTGCACAGGTAAATTGACAGAGAAAAGTGATGTCTATGCATATGGAGTTGTTTTGTTGGAGCTACTATTTGGAAGAAAGCCGATTGATAAATCTCTACCAAGTGAATGCCAATCTCTCATTTCTTGGGTATGTATTATCTTATTTTGCTCTAGTCTGTATTAGCATATGGAGTTGTTTTGTTGGAGCTACTATTTGGAAGAAAGCCGATTGATAAATCTCTACCAAGTGAATGTCAATCTCTCATTTCTTGGGTATGTATTATCTTATTTTGCTTTAGTCTGTATTAGCTTCCTCGAAGTGCAGTACTGCAAATCTTGTTGGACAGCATCATTGTTCAGGCCAAGGATATCAAGCTATGCTATGGTCTTCAGTTAGCCTACAACTTTGACGACTTCATATAGATATTCTATACTAGCTTAAGTTAGCCAACAGATGAATGAATAACTCAGAAGTATCTTCATGGGATTCCAAGGAGAAAGCGAAATGATACTGTTTATTCAAGCTTATGTTGTCTTAATAGAAATTCTTGACAGAATATGTGTGAATCTCAAATGTATGTCCTAAAATTATACCTTCTTAAGTTCCCTCTACGAAGCAGTGTGACATAGGTCTAAAATGGACAAGGATTCTTGGAAATTTATTCAAGCTTTTATATTGACACGTGTATATACATGCACTCTTGCTTTACGTTTATTAATACAAGTTGCGGAAAAATTGTAGCTCTTTCATTATGTTGGAAAAATAAGTTATCAACTTATCATTAGTTTCAGTAGTTGAACTTGATTTATTCAATCTTGAATATATGTACCATGTATGTACGGCTGAGAGACATTCTGAATTTGTGATATGATTTTCAGGCAATGCCGCAGTTAACAGATAGAGCAAAGCTCCCAACCATAGTAGACCCCATGATCAAAGGCACAATGAACTTGAAACACCTATATCAAGTAAGTTACATATTTTGATGGTATAGTTTTGCCTGCCTGATAATTTGTGTATGCTTTTGTGCCAACATCATTATATATATTGTTCCACACCATTGGATTTTCTTTGATAATTTGGTGAAGGATGCCATTGTGAGCTTAAAAAAATGGTCAATCTTCCTATCTTGAATTCCTTGCGGTAAATGGTGTAAATCTGCAGGGTGCAACAAATTCAGAGCACACAACAATGCAATTGGAAGCACACATACAACATATATAGAGGAAAAAACAAACAACGCCAATCTACTAAACCAATCTACTAAATTAAGTTTCAAAACGTTGCACACATGAATCAATTAGCTCTTTACTGCCATCACAAAACATGGGGTTATGCACTCCTCAGATTGTTAAAGACATTCACAAGTACGAGCTGGTCTCAATTTCAGCTTGGCTACAATGGGTTTATGAGGAATTTTCGTGGACTATGCCTTCCTTATTTGCGTGAGCTCTTCTTCCTTTCCTCGTTCTCCTTTTGTCTTTTTCAAGAGCTCTCTCTCTTCTTCTTCCTTGAATGAATAATAAAATCTTCCGACCATCATAACAACTACCCCCCTTTTCTAGTGCCTCTCTTTCATTAACTTCCCCAAGGGCCTCATGACCAACAAAAATTGACATCCAATTATAAAGCCCTTCTTTAGTTGCTGCCATGTGTGTGTTTCCCAACTACCATCGATGTCCATCCCCTTTATGTCGGATCATATTAAAATAGCCTATGACCTCCTTCTTCAAACACCTGTGGAATTTTCCAAAGTTGTCGATTTGGGAGGAGGGAAATCAGTGGCCACCATTTATGCAGACCCTTTTGGGGTCTCCTCATCTGAGCCTCCCAGCGGGTTTGGTGGAAGATGGAGATCAAATGAGGGTGGATGGCCAAGATTGATGGTACTCTGTACTTCCCACTCCACTCTCACATGTCTAGACTAGATTGTCAACTGCGACACGAACAATACTTTCAATGACTGTTGCAAGAATTCGAACATGCAGGGGATGCCCTGCATCAAGCTTCCATAGTAATTTGAAAAGTGAGCTCCTGCCAACAGAACTAGTATAGATTCTTCATTCAATGGCTGCTTAAGTTGATCCAACACTTTTCAAATCCATGTGGCCTCTTCCAAAGCCTTACCTTCCTAACGAACTGGATATTCTTTGGTTTTCTGATTTCGAGTTCTTCTTGCAACTCTTTCTTTTAGAATTTTTGCAGTTACATCTCTGTCTTGTTTTTGAATTTGCTTCTTCCAGTCAACAACTTGCGCATCTTCATCCATAGCATGCTCATGGTATTCATACAAATCTGCCACATTGAATGTTGGCAAGCTATCCTAACCTTTCGACAATTCCATCACATGTGTATTGTATGAAATTTTCCTCAGGACCCAATCTTCTTCATCTTTAGCTTGCTAGATGTTCGTCTTCGGAACCTTTTCTTTTGCAGATGTGCTAACATTAGGTTTCCTTCCTCAATTTTCTTCACTCTTCTTTTCTCACTGGCTCTTTGTACATATCCTTGGTTGCTTTGTTGTTGCTATTGTTCCACTTTCTTGTGCACTACCTTCATAGGTCCTACAAATGACTCTGTATTTACACTCCTCTTTCTTGCTTCTGGTAAGCTCGTCAAATCTGTCACTCCTCCTGCTTGCTTCAGGTAAGCTCATCAAATCTGTCACTCTTGATGACCCTATATGAAAATGATTATTTCTTACATCCCTGTTCACTAAATTGTTGTATGCAAACTCTGTCAGTGGAACATCATATCACAGTGTCCTAGTTTCTCTCTTACCAGACATCTCAATAGATTTCAAGGGTCTTGTTCCCTACCTTCGTTCTCTCCAAAATAATTGTGGATGATACATAGATCTAAAATTCAATTGTGTCCAACTTTTTCCACAAGGTCCTCCAAATCTAACTAATGAATTTGTTGTCCCTATCTAAAGTTATGCTTCTTGGAAAGCATGCATACAAAGTTTGAACTATTTCTCTAAAGAATAAAACAATGATGTTCAGTGTATCACCAGTTTACTTGCGTGGAATAAAATGTGCCATTTTCGAAAATCTATCTACAAATATGAAAATATAATATTACCTCTCTAGGTTACTGGCAATCTCAACATGAAGTCCATATATCTTACCATGGTGCTTTTGGTATTGGCAATGGCTTGTCCAATACAGTATTTTGATTCTTCCCCTATGCATGATGGAAAATTTTTCAACTTTTGACCCATTTCTCACATCTTTTGTGATTCCATTCCAATAGTGGTGATCTTCCACAAATACTTGGGTTTTGTGACTTTTGTCCATTCTGAAAGTCTAGTCAAATCACCATTGTGCGACTCTCTTACGAGCTTCTCTCTCATTGATCCTTTTGGAATGCACACATTATGATTTTTGAAAATAAATACTTCTTGGATTAAGAAATCCAAGTATGGAGTTTGTTCTCCACTCAACTGTTCTTTGTGGGATTTCCCTGCTTCAAAAAAATCTACATCTGCCTCATACACTTTTCATTTCTTCCAGCTACACCATCTCCAGAAAGATGATAGTCAACACTATTGTCCTTCTACTCAAGGCATCATTGACTTTATTTGACCTTCCTGACCAATGCTTTAATACAAATGAGTAGCTTTGCAAGCATTCTGCCCATTTCATGCACCGCTGATTCAAATTTGCTTGGTTGTTTATGTGTTGTAGGGCTTGATGATTACTGTAAAGGAAATACTCTTTGGGCAACAAGTAGTGCCTTTGTTTCTTCAATGCTTGAATGAGCACATAAAACGCTTGATGATACATTGAATATTTTGTATTTTTGCATATCATTCAACTTCTCATTGAGAAACATGATCGACTTACCTTCTTTGCTATGCATTGCTCCAAATATTGTTTTGTTGGCTTCACAAACCACTTTGAACGCCTTTGCAAAGTTTGGTCAAGTCAACATTGAATTTTTGGTTACCTTCCTCTTCAATAACTCAAAGCCTTGTTGCATTGTTGTGTTCCATTGGAACTCTCCCTTCCTCATGCATGCTGTTAATGGTGCATAAAAACCATTAATATTCCCAATAAATTTCCTGTAGAAGCTTGTCAAACCGTGAAAGCTTTTTACCTTGAATGTTCTTCTCAGTGTTGGGTTCTCATCTTCTCCAGATACATCTACAATCCATCTTGAGATATCACTAATCCCAATTACATTAATTTTTCTTTCATGAAAGAACACTTCTTAGATTTTTCACCAGTTCTCAAGCTTCAACCACCCCAACACTTGCTTCAAATGCATCATGTGCTCTTCCTTTGTCTTGTTGAACACTAGTATATCATCTAGATATACAACCACAAACTTTCACAAGCATGGTTTCAATGCTTTGTTGACCAACCTCATGAAAATGCTGGGGAAATTTGTCAACACAAATAGCATGCACAACCATTCATACAGTCATTCCTTTGTCTTGAAGGTTGTCTCCCACTCATCCCCCCTTGGAATTATGGTTTGGCTATATGTGCTTTTCAGTTCAATCTTGTTGAAGTACTTCACTCCACTCAAATAATACATTAAATTGTCCATCCTTGGCAACAGGAATTGATACTTATTGGTTATCTTGTTGATAGCCCTTGCATTAGTGCACATCCTCCATTCTCCTCTTTTCTTTAGTGTTATAGATTTGGGACTACACATGACACAAGATTTCCTTGATTAGTCCTTGCTCTTGCTAGTTGATCTCCTCACTCTTGAGTCATTGTTGGAGTCAATCTATGCGGTGCTTGGTTTGCCAAACTCTAGCTTAGAATCAAGTCAATTTGATGGGAAGTACTCCTCATAGAGGGCTAATCCCTTAGGAAGTTCATTTGAAATAATTTCCTTGAGCTCTATCAACAACTCTTGACCTTTGTTGGTTTCTCTCTCTTCAATTTAAGTTTGACATCTGGGCATAAGTGTAAAAAAATACTTTACCTTCTTTTCCTCTTTCAAGAACTCCTTTGTTGTGTTAGATTTTTATCATTCAAGCTAGCATTATGATCTTAGGATCTTTAACTGAGAGAATAACATGCACAACAATAAAACACAAGAGACAAGAGACACAAAGAATTTTCCTCGGGGAAACCATAAAGGAGAAAACCCCGCAACTTCCTCAGAGATAGAATCAGCACCAAAAGTAAAACCCGAAAACATAAAGATGATCTCCTGATAGCAGTAGTCTCTCTTTTGTCCCAGCAACTTCTCCTCTCACTCATGCGCCCCAATGAGTGAGTGTGTGTGTGATAAATAGAGAGACTCACTCTCTATTTATATTCTTTCGTTCACTTGAAACCCACTCCAACATGTCGGCCTCACTTAACAATTACTTACTAGAGTCGACATCTCTAGGAGTGTCTAATAACCCTAGTGCCCCACAACTTGTGGGGACTTTGCCTTCTCCGACCAACAAGGAGGGTTATCTTTAACACGATGGTGGGGACTATTGCCTTGACTTACAATGACTCACCTAGGGTCGAATTCTCTAGGATAGTCTAATAACCCTAGGGCCCCACAACTGCGAGGACTTTAACCCTTGACCAATAGGAGGGTTACCCACAATGACTTGACATGACTTGTTTATATTATAGAAACTTCATGGAATAAACATCAGGGTATGACATGACTCAATTACATTACAGACACATCCCGGAATAAACATCGGGGTACAATACATAAGATATACAGATGAATACATTCCGAAGTTACAAATACATCAACACTCCCTCTTAACTAGGAAGGTATTCTCTCGACACAAGTTATCAGTACAAGTCTTCTTCTTTGTATCATTTGGATCATCATCGAGTCCTCGTCATCTTCACCTTCAAGTCATCTCCATCTTCAAGTCATCTTCATCATCAGATCTGGATCATCACTCGATCTGGATCATCATCACTGCATCCGGATCATCACTCGATCTGGATCATCATCACTGGATCTGGATCATCTCTGCTGGATCATCATCACGGGTGCTATCTCTTGATTCTTCTCGTCACAGGAAGTTCTATAGAGCCAGCCCTTTTTCATGCTGGTTGTAGGCTTAGCCTCCATGTAGGTATTCTTCCAGCACTTATATCTGACCCTGAGTCAGAATGGCCTGCCCAACACTTACATCTGATCATGTAGGAACCAATCCTATAGTCATATCAGAAAGGCACGCCCAGCACTCACATTTGACCATGTGGGAACACATCCCACAACCCTGTTGGAAAGGCCCAGCACTCACATCCGTCAACCAATGTTGGAAAGGCTCAACACTTACACTCGGCCATGCGAGGAACCAATCCTCTATGCCGAAAGCCTTTGCACTTACATCTGACAACCAATGTCAGAAAGGCTCAACACTTATATTCGACCATGCAAGGAACCAATCCTTCATGCCGAAAGGGCTCTGCACTTACATCTGACAACCAATGTCAGAAGGGCTTGCACTCACATTTGATCATGTAGGAACCAATCCTACAGTCATATCAGAATGGCCCCTAGTCCCAGATTGAGCTACCTGGTAACTGACCAGGTGCCTCCATTCCAAGAATGGCAACAACCCTTATATCTGATCAAGTGGGAACCAATCCCTCAATCACGTTAGAATGGCCATGTGCTCACATTTGATCATGTAAGACTACATCTTACAGTTGTATCAGAAAGGCCCTCAGTCTTAGACCGAGTATTCCTGGTAACTGACCAGGCACCTCTATTCCAAGAATGGCATTTAGCGCTTACTTCTGATCATCTAGGAACCAATCCTACAATCACATCAGAATGGCTCAACACTCATATCTGACATGGAAGGAACCAATCCTCTCACCATGACAGAATGGCTCGACCCTTGCTCAACCCTTACATCTGACCATGGAAGGAACCAATCCTCTCACCATGTCAGAATGGCTTTGGGTCTCATCATTTCCCCTTGGAGGAAACCTCGCTCTGGAGAACACCAAGCTTCTCCCTGAAGTACTCGAACTTCACCCTAGCCAATGGCTTCGTCAACACATCAGCTATCTGTTCCTTCAAACATACTCGAGCTTTCACTGCTCCCCTCTGCACCATATCCTTGATATAGTGATACTTGATCTCGGTATGCTTCGACTTGTCATGGAACACTTCACGCAACTTTGGTTGTCACAATGTATATAAGTAGCATCCATCTGGAGATCAAATAAACAGACAGTAGCTTCCTTAGCCATACTGCCTCACAACTAGCTGAACAAGTTGCGACATACTCTGCTTTAGCTGTACTTAGTGCCACACAGGATTGCTTCCTGCTAAACCAAGAGATCACATCTGATCCCATACTGAAGCAACACTTTGAAGTGTTATTCCTATCGATGGCACTGCCCAATTTGAATCAACATAACCTTCCAGGTTAATCTTTTGATTCGCCTCATACTTGAGCCCATAATCAACTGTACCCTTGCATGCTTTGCAACCATCAGGTGAACATGTCTCAATTTGTTCACAAGAAAGCAAATATCTGGTCTCGTATTCGTCAGGTACATCAAGGAACAAATCATCTGACGATACATCGTGGCATCAACCGACTCTGATGAAGCAACAATCAATAGCTTCAGGTTCGATGCCATAGGTGTGGTCATGCAGTCCATCATCCTGAACCTATTCAGGATCTCTACTGCATACTTTCCTTGTCCACATCTCCATGCCTAGAATGTAGTGCATCGACACGTAATAGGAGCATCACTGGTCTTCCGCCTTCAACCTTGAAGCAAAGGTTGGAATCCACTTTACTCTCAGTAAAGCCTAGAGTCATCAGTAATCTATCCATCTTGTCGTACTATGTTAAACCTCAGGATCTTCTGCAGTCACTCCCTCTGAAGCATCATACTCCCTCTGTCTTCCGTACTCTATGCACTGAAACATTATGTACTGGAGTGACAAGTAGCTTCCTCTGCTACTAATATTCTATGTATCCATCTAGGATCACTGGATACCAAGATCCTCTATCTTGAACTTTTTCAAAAGTTCTTCTCGCACCCATCTGTGAGCTTGTCATCCTCTATAGTCTTTCATCTTCAACCTTGTAGCAAAGGTTAAGATCTTCATCAAGCTCATCATGTATGTGTTATCCCATGGGTGTCTTCTGAACTCGTACAAGGCCTTCTTTCATTTGCACACATGATTCTGCCTGTCATGTGTCTCAACTCCCACTGGCTGCAAATGTCTCTTCGTAGTCTATGCCTTCTTTTCATGAGAAGCCTCGTGCTACGAATCTTGATTTGTATCCCATGATGTTTCCATCTACTGCATGATGGAACTACGAACTTTCCTTCATGTATCGATACTACATCCTAGACATCAATCTTTTTGAATTGGTCTTCCCTTTCTTTTTGGTTACTTCTTCATAGCTGGAAGGTTCTGCATCAAAGATGTCGCTGCATTCGTCATATTATTTTTCATCTTGAAATGTCGTCACTTGTTCTTTGGAACAAGTCTCATTCTTCTTTTCTTGTAGGCAATTATGTATGCGATCTTTCCTACAAGTCAAATGCATTTGTATGGTTAGAAACATTTCATAAGGAATATTCACACTGACAAGTTCTTATGCATAAATATATGATCATGCAACTACTTTAGCCAATACAACATTCATCCATATCTCACGGAAACTTTTCTAGATGCCTTCCATCTCTACCAGGACAACATTGAGATTTTGCACTAATCCAATATGTCAGCAAAGAGGTTTCATTTTGGATAAGTAGCAATGGAGAGTTGTATAGCACCATGAGCTACTTACCCATCACATGCATATTAGTAGTATACTGTCATTAATGCAAACATTCTATCATGCATAATACATTAACTGAATATAAACAAATGCGTAACAAAACAATATCATGAAATGACAATTGAATACTTATCTTTATTTGTTTCGTGGGTAGACTCCTTCTTGAGCCTTCAGCTTCATCGTCTTTTTCATTCATAATAGCATTGTTTCTTATCCAAATGATAAGGTGGATAAAAGGTTCTTCATATTCCTCATCGCTTGACGGTCCTTCTTTGGATGGTGAGAGCTTGATCTTCAGTTGCTCCCATCTTCTTTTCTCTTATTATTAGTTGAGCTTCTTCTTGTGTGTGCTCTTCCCAGAGTCTGTTGAAAGTAATCACTTCCTTCTAGCACACATTCTTCGAATGAATGAATCCCATGATCCTGTGAGGCTATTCAAGGTGGTTATCACCACTTCTGCATTCTCCACTTCTTCTTCTATCGCTTCAAGTTGTTCCCTGATTTGAGAGACCCTTGTAAAGTATGACTGTATGGTCTCTGCATTCTGGATCTTCACTTTCTTCAATTGGTTTCTTAAGGTCATATTCTGATTTATGTTCTTCCCTTCAAATAGCTTGGTCAAGGAATCAAACATCTTCGGTGTCTTTAGGGAAGACACTTGTGTTACAAGTTGATTCGTGATTGAATTAGCAATGATCTTCTTGGCCTTTACCAAGTTCTTTTGGTGTAAGGCTTTTAGCCTCATCTCCCTTTGGAACTGGAACCTCTCTACTTGTG
This sequence comes from Pseudotsuga menziesii, assembly GCA_001517045.1. Classification (NCBI taxonomy): domain Eukaryota; kingdom Viridiplantae; phylum Streptophyta; class Pinopsida; order Pinales; family Pinaceae; genus Pseudotsuga; species Pseudotsuga menziesii. Next base: position 188,057 of record LPNX010529904.1, on the reverse strand, counting down.
TAGGTGTCTAATTCATTTTCTTCAGAGAGATCATATATGCTTGGAAGTTGTCAACTTCACCAAGCTTATCATCAAGCTGATGTGATAGATCACTTTGAAATGAGAACCTCAAATGAAAATAGCAAAGGATTAGATCTTACCGATTTGAGGTGTATGTCTTGGTTCCGGAGCTGGCTGATCTAGGGTTTGTTAGAGAAACCCTAATTTTCAAAACTTGGAATCTTTCAAATATGATTGGATAGAAAGATAGATCTCTTCAAGTTGAGCTGTTCAATGTACTCATTTTCTGAAAATAGTGGAGGGAAGCTCCCGGAACAGGAAGCCCTAGTTTTCCAATTTCTTCTGCAGAAATGCGTGTTACTGTTTCAGCGGTATCTCTGAAATTACTTCTCCTGTGTGTCTGAAACTTCGCACTGAGGTAGCCTTGCATGTCCCTGTTCCAACACCACAGGTTTCATCAGAATTGGTTTCACCAATTGGGACTTATGATCATTTTCCCAAGGTGACCTGTTACAGGAATGTTCAGAACAGAGAAGTTGTACGGGCTTCCATGTGTCACTGGTTCATCTTCTGAGTCTGAAACTCGGACCACAGAAAGTACAGTCCGTGCCCTTTCTGGAACAGCTTCAGAAATTTCATTTGGACCTTTGTAGCCCAAGATATAGCAATTCTCCCTAGGTGTCCTGTTTAGGGATGAATTCTGGAAGAGGCTGGAACCCTAACTTGGAGGGATCATATCTCCCAGAATATAGCGAATCTGAGGTTGAATTTTGGACACAGTGTACATTAGGATTTTATATTCGACCTATGCAATTTTCAGCTCCTGAGCCTTCGCCAAGCCCGAGATATAGCGAATGTACCAAAACTTATCAGTTTTAGTATTTTAGGGTTTTTCTAGCTCGGGGTCAAACTAGGGTTTGACTTTCCCAGAGTTTCACCCAACCAAAAATCTTGATCCAGGTCTTTAAACTTCGATTTTGATGAGGAGAACAATCCTATGCCGGGCTCACTCAAAAATTCCTCTTTTGTAGAAAGCCCTAATTTCCCGCACCGAAAACTGAAAATGCTCAAAATTGAATTCCGTTTCGACAGAAAGATGCGCCCTTCAATGGAGAGTCAGCCTAGCATACTTTTGCTAATGGATTGTGGAGAGAGACCCAAAAAGTAAGAAGCCCTAGCTTCTGCAGCTGCACAATGTCTTCTTCTCAGGTTAGCTCTGATACCATGTTAGATTTTTATCATTCAAGCTAGCATTATGATCTTAGGATCTTTAACTGAGAGAATAATATGCAGAACAATAAAACACAAGAGACATGAAACACAAAGAATTTTCTTCAGGGAAACCATAAAGGAGAAAACCCCACAACTTCCTCAGAGATAGAATCAACACCAAAAGTAAAACCCGAAAACATAAAGATGATCTCCCGACAGCAGTAGTCTCTCTCTTGTCCCAACAACTTCTCCTCTCACTCTTGCGCCCCAATGAGTGAGTGTATGTGTGATAAATAGAGAGACTCACTCTCTATTTATATTCTTTTGTTCACTTGAAACCCACTCCAACATGTCGGCCTCACTTAACAATTACTTACTAGAGCCGACATCTCTAGGAGTGTCTAATAACCCTAGTGCCCCACAACTTGTGGAGACTTTGCCTCCTCTGACCAACAAGGAGGGTTATCCTTAACACAACAGTGGGGACTATTGCCTCGACTTACAATGACTCACCTAGGGTCGACTTCTCTAGGATAGTCTAATAACCCTAGGGCCCCACAACTGCAGGGACTTTAACCCTTGACCACTAGGAGGGTTACCCACAATGACTTGACATGACTTGTTTATATTATAGAAACTTCCTAGAATAAACATCGGGGTATGACATGACTCAATTACATTACAGACACATTCCGGAATAAACATCGGGGTATGACATGACTCAATTACATTACAGACACATTCCGGAATAAACATCGGGGTACAATACATAAGATATACGGATGAATACATTCTGAAGTTACAAATACATCAACATGTTGTACACAACTTCACCTCGCTATCGCTGCTGCCCCTTTATCCACCTTCATGGGCAACAATCTAAATCTTCTTCCACCCTTCTCCAACAATAAGGTGTTCTTCACCCAATCATGAAGAACTTTCCTATTTGTTGAGAGTACAGATTCAGGAGTCATTCCCATGAGATTTGTGTTGTATCAAGTCCGAAATCTATGTCGTATTAGGTTCAGATCTTCTCCATGGAACTTATGTTGTATTAAGTTCACTAACTTATGTTGTATTAAGTTAAAGAGCTTATGATGTATTAAACTAGGACCTTATGTTGTATCAAGTCCTATTCAAGAGAGATGCTTGTACTGGGACCTTATGTTGTATTAACTTCGGAGACTTGTGCTGTATCAAGTTCGAACATATGTTGTATTAAGTTTAGGAGTCTTGTGTTGTATCAAGACTGGTCTTGTATCAAGATCACATGATTTATGTTGTATTAGGTCTCGAGGATATACTATGTGATGTATGGCTAGTCATGATCACCAGGTGGTACAAGTCTCCTTTAGGGATTAGCTACCCCTAGAGTGATTTACATTAGCATATGACTATATGACCCGGGGTAGTACCTATGATCATAGGTTTGGAACAATTCTTATGAGTACGATATGATATAGATGATTAATTAATTAAACACATATGGACCATGCATAATTAATTAATAATAAACAAGATGAGTACAAAGATAGATAGATAATTCGAATTGCCTATGTATGCCTTCAAGTGAACTCAAATTAATAAGACATCAGTTGAGTCTTAGTTGTGATAAACAAGTTTCAATTAAATAAGGAATCAACTCGTTAATTTATTGAAAGTGGTAGATGAAGATGAATCTAATGGAGAAGCACTTATTTCATTCAGTTTTGATTAGTTACATTCAATTCTGTTCAGTTACATTCAATTCAGTTCAGTTACGTTCAGTTCAATTTAGTTACATTATGTTCTGTTCAGTTACATTTAGTTCAGTTCAATTCAATCAGTTAGCAACTCAGTTAGAGGTAGTTAACATCGGTGAATTAATGGAGGGCACATATCTTCTGTGTGGGAGGAAATTATGTGGTGACAACTTTGCACCAAGTCAGTAAGGGCACAAGGTTGAAGGTGAAACAATGTTCACAGTGTTACCAGTTCACAAAATCATGCAACCATTCGCTACCTTCTATGTATGATTGAATTTGGCTTGTTAATTAAAGTGCTATGCACTTGGCAAGACCGGCACAGTGTCCCATATGATCTCTATTCTCTTGTGCTCTCTCATCAGGTAATTTGCTATTGTGTTGTAATCATTATCTGCTGATTATCTATCATACTCAAAGATTGTTTGTTGGGTTCTTTATCCTCCGGATTAGTGGAGGGTTTTCCCAAAGTACATCATATGTCTTATGCATTGAATGCTTGTGTGTATCAATTGTTTATGAGATCTATATGTACTGTAATTATGGATTAAAGTTTTAATGTTCAAGAATCTTTCTTTATTGCTCAAACATTGACATGGTATTAGAGCAAGGGCATGGAAGAGCTTAGTTTTGTGCAAACACAAGCGTCCGTAGATCTTGAAGCATTGAGCAAGAGCTTGAAGCAATGGCATCAATATCCGTCTAACCGTACGATCGACTCGAAGGAACATCTAACTTCAACACATGGAAGGCGAGGGTGATCAATATCCTTGAAGAGCATGATCTTGATTCTTTTGTGACCTCCGTGAGTGAAGAGCCCGTTACAAATGCAGGAAGAACCAATTACAAGAAGAATCAAGCAAAGGCAAAGAGGATCATATACGACTCTATGAAGGACAATCTCATGACGATTATTACACCATTGAAGATGACAAAGGAGTGTTTTGACACACTCACGAATTTGTATGAGAAGAAGGCCCCTACTCAAAAGAGGGGCTTTGAAGAACAGGTTGCGCAACATGAAGATGGAGAAGGATGAGACCGTTGCATCATTCTTCACAAAGATTTCACAAGTGAAGGATCTACTTGTAAGCATCGGTGTGGAGACAGATGAGGATGACTTTCTTCAAACCGCCATCGATGGACTCCCCTTCTCATGGGAGACTTTTCTTGCTGCAGTAAATGGAAGAGAAGAGCAACCCAATTTTGAAAGACTTTGGCATGATTGTATCCAAGAAGAAGGGCGCATCTAGAACAAAATGGTGAGCACTAAGGAGGAGAATCTTTCCCTCATGGCAAGAACCAAGAAAGAGAGAAAACCCTTTGCTCCTAAGAAGTTTTTCTATGCAAAGAAGAAAGAGATCCATAAAGGTTTTGACAAATCAAAGCTCATATTTTTTATTGTCAAAATCCAAGACACTTCATACAGGATTGTCGTGCAAGAAAAAGAAAAAGAAGGAAGAGTTGATGCATCCACCGCCGTAGAAGGAGGTGAACCTTCTCAAGAGAAATAATCCAAGGAAGAGGACGATCGAAATGAATATTTCCTTTAGTAAAGAAGAGCATTCGCTCTTGGTTTCATGGGATCCTTATTCCCATGCAGAGACACACCTTCTAGTACATGCATTAAGTTTTCTTTTTGCAGTGTTTAAAGTTGCAGTGAATAAAGAAGAGCTCCACCTTTCTCTGCAAGAGTGCAGAGATCAAGAGGGAGCCCACACAAACAATAAAGATGAGTACCTTACACTTTTTTTATATTCTGTTATAAATCAGATCTAAAAGCTTTTTTTATGATTCATTACTGTCATATAGATTTGTATTCTTGGACTTGGAATTGTGTTTAGCATATACATAGTTTTTCTGTCTTTATTGGCATGTTATTGATCTCATGAGTCCATATTTTATGAGATGATATAGGACTGATATAAGACTTATGTAGGATTGATATATACCAGTGTTACAAACATCGCCGATATATCGGCAACATCGCGATATATCGCGATGTCAACTCACTGGCGATATATCGGCAATATATCGCCCCGATATTTTCCCCGATTTTTTGGCAATTTTTTCCCGATTTGATCGCGATATTTGCCGATTTTATCGCAATATTTGCCGATTTTATGGCGATATTTGGCGATTTTTTCGAATATATAGTAATTTTTTGAATTTTTGAATTTTTTATTTTGCCGATATATTGCCGATGTTTGCCGACATTTTCGCCGATAAATCTGATAATTTCTTTTTGGACCCTCGGCGATATATTTGCCGACACGATATTTGTAACATTGATATATACTCATATAGGATTGATATAAGGCTGAAAACATCCTTCATTAGAAATGCGATTTAGGGCTGCATGATTGCTTCATAAGCTATGAACATAGGACTACATGATTGGCTAGATAGAAGGCTACATGCTTACCTCATGAGATATGAACATGGGGCTGTATATTTCTTTCATAAAATGAATTTTTTCGACTGATATAGGACTGATGTAGGGCTGCATATCAGTACATAAGATTAGAATGGGTTCTGATAAACCGGTTGGTCAATATCTGTACATAACTATGTAAATCATTAACAGTATATTGAGAGTATTTCATGTGAATAAAATTCATGAGTATGAAATGTTTATAACCATTAGAATAATTTGTCTTGTGGGGAATATTAATATCCCCTTACTTACAAATAAAGGACATGAATGTGGAGTGCTTCCGATGGCTGAGCCTGAAAGAGAACAGTTTGGGAGGTTCCTATGCCTCTTGGGAAGCAGACATAATATATGGCTTAATTCTATTTTGATAGATGTGAAGATGCTTGAATATTTTCTATCATATTTACATTCATATGTCAAAGAAGAGCTTCAGATATAGATGAGCATAAGTCTCCGTGATGGAGGACCTAGATTATGTTTTTACATTCACATGGTTAGAGCAAGTAGCTAGACTCGCTAGCTCCTGAAGAACCAGTGTAACTGGTTGATGTACCTCCTGTAAAAAGAAGACCTGCACGATGCTCATAATTCAAAAGGAAGCTCAGAACAGTATTCAAGAATCTTGTTATGATTCTTATGATTAGAGGTGTGGCAGTCACTGGATAAGATTTTCCTTAGTTAAGGAAATTGTGCAGCAAAGTTTCAGAATGATAGATTAAAAGTCCATGGTCATCTATATCAATAGTAATATGAAGTTTAGATAAGATTTGGAAGATCTCAAAAGTTAGTTGAGATGAACTTGGTTTGTCACAGGTCCCATGATCAGTCATGTGCTTTACAGTCTGTACATAAACATGTACATAGCATGTGTTGTGGTGCCTACCTGGTACAAGTATATGAAAACTCAATATGTCTCGAACAATGGAATAAAGAGTCAAAGATATATGAAACCTGACTAGTATAGTGATCAAGGAAGGATCATTAATGTTGCTCTAGATAGAGCATGTTGAAAAGCAATCAAGCTTTATGAGGTTTCTAGTCAGTTATATTTGAGACCTGGTACATATCCACAAATGAGAAGCATTGCCAACATTCTTACTAAGCCTCTGTCTGGGACAAGCTTGGTATAGTACATAAAAACTCCTCTAGTTGAAGAGGGAGTAGTGATGTGTCCTCACAGGCAGTAGCAGAGAAAGTCCCCATCAGTTAGTCATGGTACATGACTGAGGCAACCAAGTGCTGTGATACCTTGTGGAGAGAATCCACATGAGCAAAGACATGGTTAAAGTCTCAGAGACTATTGATACTCAAGAAGAGTTGTAGTCTGGACTGTCAGAGAACAATTAAACCTCTCGAAGAGGTAGTTGGGGTGTTGCAGTATAAAGAGAAGAATCATTGAGAAAGTGATTAGGCCTTGAAGAACATCACAAAGAATGGCAAGCTCGCAGAGAACTTCTCAAGATATCAAAAGATTCAACAAGTCAACAAATGTTGAAAAGTGAAAGAGAAGGTAAGACTTTCTTTCTGCATGACATTACACATTTGTTATATAATGTTGTATATGATGGATTTAAAATCTATGGTTTCTAGTTTAGACAAACTTTATTCTGGATTGGATCTAGATGATGATACTATGTGTAAGTAGCTGGTTGGTCTTTGATCAGACCTGTTGTATTTTATGATTCCTACTAAGCATACGTTTGAGGCTTGAGTACCTTTGAGGTACATTATAATAGGCTCTTTATTGTATTTTCATACATGGCAAACCTATTATATGATTGTGCTATTCAACTATTGTTTTAGTTGAGATAAGCGATGTAATATGTGGTTAGTACCAGTGTTACAAACATCGCCGATATATCGGCAACATCGCGATATATCGCGATGTCAACTCACTAGCGATATATCGGCAATATATCGCTCCGATATTTTCCCCGATTTTTTGGCGATTTTTTCTTGATTTGATCGCGATATTTGCTGATTTTTTCTAATATATAGCGATATTTGCCGATTTTATGGTGATATTTTGCGATTTTTTCGAATATATAGTAATTTTTTGAATTTTTGTATTTTTTATTTTGCCAATATATTTCCGATGTTTGTCGACATTTTTGTCGATAAATCCGATAATTTTTTTTTGGACTCTAGGCGATATATTTGTCGACATGATATTTGTAACATTGGTTAGTACTACAAAAGCAAGATGTATGTCAAAGAGTACTACGGAAACAAAATGTGTTTTGCGGATAGTACAACATGTTGAGGAGTAGTGTAGCTTGGGAAGCTACCTACTAGGGTGAAAGATTCGAACCTACAGTCATTAGGTGTTAGTAGTCAAGCTTTCTGAAAAACCCTATATGTGTGTTATGATAAAACACATTGAGATGAAGTTTTACTTCATTGAAGTCATGGTCATGAAAAATGAATTCCAGTAAATAGCCACTGAAGAGAAGATTGCAAATTTGTGACAAAGCCTCTATCTATGACGAAGTTTAGACACTTCCGAGATAAGCTTGATATGGCAGCAAATGTCTCCCTCGTCGAGAGGGAGTGTTGAAAGTACAACTTCAGGAGTCATTACCATGTTACTTGTGTTGTAACAAGTCCTGAATTTATGTCGTATTACGTTCAGATCTTCTCCATGGAACTTATGTTGTATTAAGTTAAAGAGATTATGTTGTATTAAGCTAGGACCTTGTGTTGTATCAAGTCCTATTCGGGAGAGATGCTTGTACTGGGATCTTATGTTGTATTAAGATCATGACCTTATGTTGTATTAAGGTCAGAGACTTGTGTTGTATCAAGTTCGAACTTATGTTGTATTAAGTTTACTAGTCTTGTGTTGTATCAAGTCTGGTCTTGTATCAAGACCACATGACTTATGTTGTATTAAGTCTCGAGGATATACTATGTGATGTATGGCTAGTCATGGTTACCAAGTACTACAATTCTCCTTTAGGGATTAGCTACAACTAGAGTGATTTACTTTAGCATATGACTATATGACCCGGGGTAATACATATGATCATAGGTTTGGAACAATTCTTATGAGTATGATATTATATAGATGATTAATTAATTAAACACACATGGACCATGCAGAATTAATTAATGATAAACAAGATGAGCACAGAGATAGAGAGAGAGTTCGAATTGCCCATGTATGCCTTCAAGTGAACTCGAATTGATAAGACATCAGTTGAGTCTTAGTTGTGATAAACAAGTTTCAGTTAATTAAGGAATCAACTCCGTAATTTATTGAAAGTGGTTGATGAAGATGAAATTGATGGAGAAACACTTGTTACATTTAGTTATGTCTTACATTCAGTTCAGTTCAGTTCAATTACATTCAGTTCAGTTGAGTTACATTCAGTTCCATTCAGTTTAGTTCAGTTCAATCACTTAACAACTTAGTTAGGGGCAGTTAACACCAGTGAATTAATGTAGGGCGCATATCTTCTGTGGGAGGAAATTATGTGGTGACAACTTGGAACCAAGTCAGTGAGGGCGCAAGGTTGAAGGTGAAATATTGTTCATAGTGTTAACACTGTTACCGGTGTACAAAAGCATGCAACCCTTCGCTACCTTCTATGTATAACTGAATTTGGCTTGTTAGTAAAGTGCTATGCACTTGGCAAGACCAATACATTTTTCCATATGATCTCTATTCTTTTGTGCTCTCTCATCAGGCAATCTGCTATTGTGTTGTAATCATTCTCTATCGATTATCTATCATACTCAAAGATTGTTTGTTGGGTTTTTTATCCTTCGGATTAGTGGAGGGTTTTTCCAGGGTACATCATGTGTCTTATGGATGGAATGCTTGTGTGTATGAATTGTTTATGAGATCTATCTGTACTGTAATTATGGATTAAAGTTTTAAACTTCAAGAATCTTTCTTTATTGCTCATACATTGACACTATTGTATTGCCAAGGCCTTTCCAACAAAGGGTGAAATGCATCCATTTTCACATCACACAAAACTTGATCATGGTTATTCCCCAGGTAGAAATTTACCAACAAGGTTTTGATACAATGACCTTAGTTGACACGAGGCTTTTAGTACTACCCCCCTCAACAATAAGCAGATAACACTTATCTCCAATTTGCATTTGGTTTAAAGATAGAATTTTGTTGCTTTGGATTCTTTTCGAGTCATCTCTCGGCTTCAGCATCACTCTTTAGAGCATGAGATTTCTCCGAACTCTTGCTGTGCTTTGTATGTGTTGTCTCAAACCATAGATCCAACTGCACTCTTGGCTCCTTGAGTTATTTGCATTCTGTCTTCTTTCCTTCTGTTGCTCTTTATGTTCTCTAGATGTTCATAAGCTTGGTGGCCTTGCACTCCACACTTGAAGCACATCCTGTTGAATCTTCCTCGTGTTTCTCTAGGAGTTGATCAGTCTCTTGGAGTTTCATATTTTCCTTGGAAACCTTGATTTGCAACACTCGTTTTGGTCTTTTCTCCTTTGTTCCCATTTGTTCTCTCCTAGACATGGTTCTTCCACTGCCTCTCATTCCCCTGCCTTTTGAGAAGTTTGCTGCTTTCTAGATATTTTCTCTTCAGCCTTCAAGGGAAGCTGATATGCTTCTGCCATAGATCAAATTCTCACCATGTTGGTCTCATCCTGGATAGCATGTATGGGGTCATTAATGTGTCTTGCAACCTCATCACCTACTTCACTTTGTCTTAGATCTAATCGATAATTGATAAAACATTTCTGTGTATTCCTTCACAGATTTCTTTTAGTTTCAGGGTTTGTAGATTCTTGAACAGATTCGGAGAATAATCCACGGGTGGCAGCATTGCCTCTTGGGCTCAACTACCGGCATCGCCACCTGCCTGGGATCAACTCCTGGCTGGATGACACTTACCTGGATCGTGCCTACCGGCATCGACTGCATCGATCGCCACCTGGCCTGGCATCAACTCTTTATTGACTACCGGAAAAGAGTACCAGCAGGAATTTCTCCTTCAACTTTGCAACCATCCCGTCCCTAGTCCTAACATTCTCTTTTCTTTTCTATTACCTGTCCAATTGCAGATTTGCCCTCCATAAGGATGTAAGATTCATTCTCATGGGGTCTTCATTTGCTTAAATTCAAAGAACTTCTCCATTTCTCAAACATAATCAATTATTTCTTTCAGGTACAGGTTTCCTGAGTAGATAGGAGTCTCCATTCTCAGTCCACCTCTCAGACTTGTCAATGCCTTATAATTCTCTCCTCTGGAGCCTGGGTTTCTTCAGCTTCTTCCCTTGGAATTTCTAGTTCCCACTCATCATCACTCACATCACAGAGATTCGTTGGAGCTCCTCTTCTTTGGGTTGCTTCCATGGTGTCCATTCCAGCAGACACAGCTCTCAACAGCTCAGTGATTTCAATGTTTCATTAGTAGCACCTCGTTGCTATCTATAACCCCAAATTGGTATTCCTACCGCACTTCTGTGTTGCATAATGTTGCTTATGCAAAATCTCCCTTCAATACATAAGCGTTAAGAGCTCTAGACAAGGGTGAAAAATCAACTTCCTAATCACAAAATCTTGAGTATAGGCGTCTATCAAACAAATGTTAAAGATAGTAATTCACACTTATTGATTGAACCGTCAACTCTTCTCAATTCCAAGTCTCCTCTTGAGTTTGACTTCTCTATTGGTGGAGATCCAATCTACTCAACTCCTCCGAGTTTGACTTGCCTTGCGTAATACTTGCAATTTTGATTCATGATTGAGTATCACTCAAAATTGCAAGTCAAACGCATGTCATATTAACTTGGTCTTGAGAGTCATACTCGTCTGTCTACAAAAGGCAGAGAAGGCAAGAAAAACACTGATTTTGCGTGGTCTATTGACCTGATTTCACAATAGACAACCAGCAGACTTGTGCACTTGTTTTTACAATGAACAACCAGCAGACTGTCTAACTGTCCAAAATTCATGGTATTTTGTAGTATGTAGTAGCGTCTTTTATTTCGAAAAGTTATTCTCCAAATTTTTTTATATATACATTGTAAACATTTATATTAAATAACACTATTTTTGTTCCCGTTGTATTTTTATTATTTCTTATAATTTTAATATGTCACTTTCAAATTTGTCCCGATTCACAGTCAACTCTTACTATTTGCCCTTGTCAAATCATTTGTCTAGTCCAGTGTGGTAACATTGCTGTTAAGGGTGCCTATAATGAATGCACATATAGCTCAATGGTAGTACAGAACCATTATGACAGCAGGTCCTGAGATTTGCTCCCTACCTTTCAAACTTTCCACATGACATCAGAGTGAAAGGGTGGGGCTGAGGATAGGTAGGACGAACTGTCAGCCACGGGCAGGTTGTGGTTGCGAATCCCAACATGTCCAATTTTGGGTGCTGTGAATCAAACTTGATTAAAATATGATATAGGCATCATTTTAGTATAAACAAAGAGGAGTTTGTCTGGTTGGATTAACTGCTTGATGAATCTCAGATGACTAAAATGACAAACAAGTTATAGATATACCTTGCTTTTATGTTGAAAAGCTCACATGGTTTTGAGAATTCCTTGGGTGATATAGGGCAATAAGAATTAGGCGTATATGATGAGTGTGCATTTGATGAATGCAGGTGGCAGCTGTTGCAGTGCTATGTGTGCAGCCAGAACCCAGTTACAGGCCATTAATAGCTGACGTTGTGCACTCTCTAATTCCTCTCGTACCAGCAGAACTTGGGGGTACATTAAAGGTCTCCCCTGCTCCAGGCACTGAGGTGAAGTCATTTGCTTCTTCCCAATGCAGTGCCAAGATTGCTTCCAACCCAAAATTGTGATTTGTAAATAATTTCCCACTCTGGATGGGGTTTGTCATATGCTTAAAAACACGTCATGTGACAATGATATTTGGAAATATGTTGCCATATAGATTTGTCCTTATGTACACAGGGCGGCTTAGGGGACAATGTGGGTTGTAATTTATAAGGTTGAATTTCACATCTGAGATAAAATGAACATATTGGTCTCATTGATGGGTACAGCTCTCCTGGACCTAAGCTTTTTCAATCAGGAAAGACTTCTCGTTGTTAATGGTGGAGGATTGGCTGTTTGAAGTTCCATTGGCGTACTTTATATTCTTGAATCCTTTTGTTCCTGGGAGTCTCGGGAGTATAACGTAGGATGCTTTTATAAAAAACACATATTGATTGATCAGGTACCTTGTAAAGGCATGTTTAAAAAAAACCCAATTTTCATTAAATTAAATTGTTAACGAGTATGTAAAAATAAAATATTACTTTGGAATGTGAGGTTTACCTCGATAGCTTAGATAGGTTAGGTGGAAAGGATTTCAATCATTCCTATAAAAAAACCTTTTAAAATAGATGAATGTTAATGTACTTAACAATATATATATTTTGTTAAGTATATTAACTTTTATATATATAAAGATGAATGTTAATGTACTTTTATATATATATATGTATGCATTGTTATATATATATATTTTAATGTATTTAACAATATATATTAATAAATATATAAAAATAAAAATATCAAAATATATAAAAATAAAGATAAATGTGTATATATATATATATATAACACAACTAAATTTAATTTAGCTTGATCATTTGATAATTGTATTCTTTTTAATAATTTAAATATTATTATAAAAATAAAGATATATATTTGTTTCATAGTATTTTTATATGTTTTGTTAAATTTTTTTTTTTTTAAGGTTAGTACGAGAGAGTTTTCACCCCATCTATTCTACACCTGGTGGGAATGGGCTTGCTAAAAAGTATTTATTAAATATAAAAGATAATTTACAATTTTATTGGAATTAGTTTTATAACATAAATACCTTTCTATACTTAATTAAGAATATATACAAATAAATTATATACACATTTTATGTAATATTCATTGAATTAATAATTTATTATTAATTTCGCTGAAAAATACTTTAATTATTATTTTTATTATTTTATTATTTTTGATAGAAAAGTCAAGAATAAAACATTGTGTAATAAAATACTTTTATTTAATAAAAAATGTTGAAGGGAGGACAAAAGTGGATATAGCTGTTAAAGAGTGTTTGTTGACGCACAAGAGAAAAATACATGTGGTAGAGGCCACTCACTGAGAACTCAAGATACAGGAAGCATCATCTGCAAAAATCAGGTCACAACTCTTAGTTGAGTGCTAAAGAATAGGAGGCTCATAAATGACCATGTCTTAGGAAAAATACTATATATTAGTATGTCCATGAGCAACAAGAGGCTTGCATTGGATGGGGATTAAAATCTGTGAATGCAAGAGATGACACATTGAAGGATTTTGCTTTTGTGGTTCAACGAACATGCTTGGGGGTTATGGAGCAAGTAACTTGGCTGCTTTGGGAGTTGGTTGGGATGAAGAACTACTCCACTTTTGTTTTCCTAGCGTTGTTGCCAGGTTTAAAATTTATGTTTAAATGTTTGTAAAATGTGTTAAAATCTTACATCCGAAGGAGATTAAAGTAGAATCTAGTCTATTTCAGTTAGCCTAATGATGTTATGCTTGTATGGTTTAGAACCTTAATTTCTTTCGAAATTTGAATTCTGCACCTAATGGATTGAAATACTTCGTTTCTAAATTGTATCATGTAACCCTACATTTAAACTGTTTATTATCTGTATGGATTATTTAATTTCAAAATTCTCTCTTAGTTTGTGTTTACGAATTTGAACAAAGTATGAATGTTTAACCTCGCTAGGAATCATCTACTTTTATCAGATTTAAACCACAACAATGTTGAATAAAAAAATATAAATATATACAGATATAGTACCATTCAACTTCTATACAAATCAAAGTATTTAGGATATAACTCTTGTTTATAGTATTTATATGCATTATTTAATACATATGAATGGATTTCACTTAAATATATTAACTTTATACAACTAAGAGGTTCCTCGGTGAAGTATTCGAATTAAATAAGGTACATAACTAATTGTGAAGTACAATGCTGCTATCATAAGTTACCTATACAAGAATAATCAAATTAACTTCTAAACAGATCCCTTAATCCACTTAGCAAGATTCTATAGATCGTGGGATCGAATCTCTTTAAGGTAATTGCTTAGCCGCCCTATGATAAAATGAATCATAGTTTATAATAATACAACTATGAAATCATTTTTTGTCCTGAGTTATAAATTTAACTACGGATCCAAGATCCACATTGTGTATCCTAACAATTATGCAATAATTACATTACTGTTCTCATGCATCGAAGTAATCAAACTAACACTTGAATAGATCTCACAATCAATATAGCGAAAATATGGATGCATGATTGCAATCGAATCCAATCAAATCGTAAGCTTAAACTAATAAAGAAACATTCACATGTTAAACTACATTACAGAGATTGCGAGATCAAATCCCTTTATAGTAATTAATGAAATTACTGAGTGGTGAAAACAAACATACGGATCGCAAATTCCATTGTTTAACATCTTCAAAATATGCACAGGATGGTAAATAAATAAACAAAAAACTAAATCTAGGATTGACTGATATGCTAGCTTGCACAACTACTATCACGTCATCGAAAGCCTAGTCACCAAGACCAATATCGTTATCATCCATAGTCGAGTAATAAAACACATAGACCCTATGGGTCGTGTCAATAACCACAACCAACACCCTAATTATAGGGTCGTAAGTCCACACTGTGTCTACCTTAATTTTATACAAAGGCATAGCCTCGTTAAATTATACAGTTATAACCATCATGTTTATCAGACGATCCCAACACTCATAGTTATTTAAATGTGCAACCATTAAACAAAAGGTGGCGTTTTCCCATGGCTGTAAGACCATTAACGATGGCAGCCGAAGGTTTAGTACAGACAACATATAAGTAAATATACACAGTAGAGATAACGAAACAATA
>LPNX010529904.1:151279-168522 GCA_001517045.1 Pseudotsuga menziesii | reverse complement strand
ACACTCAATCAAAACAAAAACCTTCCAAAATGTGTTTTCATTTGATAGTAGGAAGCTAACATGCTTTTGTCCTATTTGCATGGAGGACACAGAATCAATACAGAATTGTGAAAACATCAATGACAATTATGTTAAACCTTGGAAACACAACGAAATTAATTTAAAATGAAAAATGCCACTCGCAAGCTTTGAAGAGTTGGAATAAGAGGACAATGCAATATCAAATGATGGTGATAGAATTTTCGATCTGGTTAGAGAAGGTAATTTTATGTATACTTTACTAAATTTTTCTATTTTTATTTTAAAGTTTTTTTACAATGAATGAAAATGGTTTGATTTAATGAAGATGAATTTGACAAATTCAATGTTCTTAATTATGTGTAGGAGATGTATTTGTTGTGGTTGCACCCATAGACAACAATGAAAATGTGAGATATTATTTGATGCGATGCACAAAGAGAAAGATGAAATTATTTGACGACTGTGATGACAGAGGTTTTATATATGAAAGAGGGTCAATTCTATTAAAATGTTATTTTTTTTAAGAAACATATCAAACTGAAAGGGACGTTCACTTTAAATACTATCAGCCTGATGTCATATGCTGTCAATATAGTCATTTGGTATGCGTAGCTCGCATAAAGTTGATAGAAGTTAAATCAAATAAAAAATTGAAAGCTAGAAGATGGAACATGTCAAAAGTTGATCATGAAAGAATAATTGAAGACGCCATTCCTTTAAGATCTTGTTTCTAATTTGAATCATATTGAACATGATACATACTTGATTATTTTTACTTAAATATGATATCAAGTTCTTACATTGTTGAGCTTATGTCCATCAAATTGAAGAAACTTATAAAATAGTGTTCTTGCATTGTTGAGCTTATAGCTCATTGTTCTTAGATTGTTTATCGTATGTATACATCAAATTGATGTAAATTATATGATATATTGTTCTTGGATTGTTCAACATATGTACATCAAATTGATCAATATTAATTTTATAACAAAATTGATATGTACAATTGTATAAATTCATAACATACAAACATTCAATATTAACATTACTAAATATTAAAAATCATTACTAATGATTAAATATTGAACATTACTAATGATTAAAAATCATTTAGACACAAGTACTAAATATTGAACATTACCAAATATTACTAACTAAATATTGCTAAATATTTAGACACAAGTACTAAATATTGAACACTACTAGAGCATTAAATATTGAACATTACTAATGATTAAATATCATTTAGACACAAGTACATCATATTGTATATAAACATCATAAATTCATAACATACAAACATTCATAACATATAAATTCATAACATAAAAACATTTATAACTAACATTCTTTATGATTGAAAACATTCATAAAAATGCATTTTAATGAATATTCAACAGATACCATATATTTTTCCACTTACTTAAATCATTGAATGAATATTCAACATATATCATATTTATCAAACCACAACAATTACAAGATTTATATTAACAAACCACAATCCTATGGATTTTTTGTTGGAACTATGAAAGGACCACATTAGTATAGTAATGCTAGAGATACTCTACATCATTTTGAAATGCATAGCTTAAAATTTAAAGTAAGCCTGGGCTAGGGTTCTAATAACTATGTAGAATTATTCCCTTCAAAATCTTGATTGAATTTTCACAAAAGAGGATTGTGAAATAAATTCAAATATTTAATGATTCTTGTTTCTTCATTAGTGGGATGCAAGAAAATACTATTAGCTTTCCCATTTCACTCCACATCTTCAATAGGCTCCCAAACCTTATACTTCTATAGAGCTAAAGATCCAAGATCCTATCTTATAAGGTAGCAACAAACTCCCTTACCATCAAGGCAGTAGAAATGCACACCATCGAAGCAACAATAGAAATCTAAGCAGTAAAAATGCGAGCCTTTAAAGCAATAGTAGAAAGACGGGGTAAACTGATGAAAATGAGACTCGGGAAACTGCCTTTGCCTTTATCCCATCGAGGTGATAAACGTGATTTTTTTGTTACAAAGGTCTTTAGGAAGGAGGTCTCAAACCTATAATTATTATCTTACCCCTATTATAGAGCATATAAATAAGGTATCACAAGCTTTTGAGAACATCACTTTCATATTTATCTACCCATAAATTAATATATAGGTTTATACACTCTTAAATAAGGGACACAAATTGGCAAAGGGACCCATGATGCTATAAAAAAAATGGATGGAATCCCTATCTCTCTTATGATTAGCAAATTGGCAAAGGGACCCATGATGCCATAAAAAACAATGGAATTAATCCCCATCTCTCTTATGATTAGCATATGTGTTTTTTGCAAATATAGAGAGAATTGTAGCTTAGTTTTGGTGTTTCTTATTTTTTAGTTTCTTATAATCTGTAAGGTTATGATTACTAATGATTAAAAATAATTTAGACATAAGTACTAAATGATTTTACATTACTAAATATGACTAACTAAATATTACTAAATATTTAGACACAACTACTAAATATTGAACATGACTAGAGCATTAAATATTGAACGTTACTAATGAATATTAAATATCATTTAGACACAAGAACAACATATTGGATATAAACATCAATTAACATATTAAATAGATTGAACATTCCTGACGGGTGAAATCATGAGTGTGGGTGTAAATCAATTCAGCCTTTTATTGAACATTCCTTATAATTGAAAACAAATTCCTAAACTGCATTTTAATGATTATTCTGCAGCTATTATATGTTGAAATATTATAACTTCGAAGAATATTCTATATGTATTTTTTGTGGTCCTCGATGTTCCTACTGGGAGAATCACTTGTATTTCTTTATACCCCGATGTTTCTAATGGGGAGAACTAATAAGAGTCATGAGGAAGTCCCCTCCAATTGTAAGTCGGGTCATTAGTACCCTTGTTGTGGTTACTCGAGCCTACAAGATTAAATTAGGATTACTCGAGCCTACATAACTGAATTAATTATTAAGTGAACAAAAGAATATAAATAGAGGTGTGGCGCTCCTCATTTGGAACATGCACACTCACTTGTGTAGCGCATTAGAGAGAGAGAGAGAGAGAAGTAGCTGAAGAAGGAGGAGGATCATTTTTTTGGTTTTACCTTTTATCTTTTTGAGGCATCTATATTGAGGAAGCTTTTGCTGGGTTTTTCCCTTTAGGGTTTCGCAGAATAAATCTGTGTTGTTCTTGTGATACTGTTTCTTTCAGTGATCCTGTTTATATGATTTTGTTATGAAATTGAAATTAAATGCTAATAATATAACTTAGCATATGGAATTTTAACATGGTCTCAGAGCTATCCTTAATAGGATAGCATAGCTTTCACAAGGTGAAAAAGCCCTCTCTCTCTCCCTAGAAGAAATTAGGGTTTTGGGAAAATTTTTGATTTTTGGAAAATTGCTTGCATAGAAAGTTGCACCCTCCCAGAGTGCATATATTGAGCCTGGAATCGAGGTTTTTGGATGAGTGAGTCTCTGGGAAAGTCAAACCCTAGTTTGACAGCTGCAACAGAAAAGTAGCTGGAAGCTACAAAAGCTGAATCTCGAAAGTCTGATTTGGAAGGTGAAGGCTTGAAATCTTTAGAAACCAAGCACACTAGTCAAATCACCTCAGTCAAGCGCATCTCTTGGTAAGTTCAGTTTCTCATTCCACATAATTTCAAATTTTTGTGATTTTCTGACAAGATGGCCCCAAGCACTAAGCTTGAGGACAAGTTAGAAGGCATAGAGAATTTTTGAGCATGGAAATACAAGATTGGTCTCATTCTCCAAGAGAATGATCTTGATAAGTATATCAAGGAGGAAGTTGCAGAACCTGAAGAAGCTGAAACTAAGGAGAAGCACAAGAAGGATATGATTAGGGCACAAAGGATTATTGCTGACTCTATCAAGGATCATTTGATCCCTCAAGTGTCATCCAAGAAGACTCCAAAAGAAATGTATGATTCCCTATCTAGAATGTATGAGGGTAGAAACATCAACAGAAAGATGAATCTAAGAGCTCAACTAAATAGCACCAAGATGAGTCATGGAGAATCCATCCACGACTACTTCACAAGGGTTTCTCATATCAAAGAACAACTAGAAGCCATTGGAGACAAGCTTGATGAAGATGAGACACGGGGACTTCACTTAGTGAACCTCTCACATAGTACGTGCAATCATGGGATATTAAAGAATACCCTTAATTTCAAGAAATATTGATCCAAACTCTTTTTGTTGAAACCCCCTCCCAATACTTAAAACCTCCCCCCCACCCCTTTTTATACCTCAATCCTTATAAACCACCCTACCCACACCCACCTTAAACCCCTCATCCCCTGCAATACCTGCAATATATTGGTTAGATTTTTGACAATTTTAAAATCCACAATATGAACTAACGTGATAGGATATTGGTCAACAAGTGAAGCCCCCGTGAGATGAGATGGTTATGACTGTTCTCAATGGTCTCACTAGACCTTGGGAGTCATTAATCCAGATGATGTGTGCCATAAAGGAAAGCATGAAGTTTGATGTGGTATGGGAAGACTGCATTCAAGAGGAGACTAGAGTGGTAAATAGAGAAGCCTTACTAAAGGAGGATGATCAAGCCCTAGCCACTCATACCAAGAGAAGAAGAATTCAACCCAAATTCAAGAAGGGAAATAAGAGGGAGAACCAACCTCCTAGGAAATTACAGAAGACAAGAGAAAGTCTCCCCAAAAGGGACTACTCCGGCTTTCAATGTTTTCATTGTGATAAGATAGGACACATTGCCAGAAATTGTCCTATGAAGAGACAAGAATATAAGAAGAAGATCAACAAAAACAAAATACATCATTCTCATCTAGCTGAAGATGAAGACAAAGAAGAAGAAGAGGAAGGACATCCAAGCAAGCAAGCAAGAGAAGAAGATGCAAAAGAATATGTATTATTCTTAGCACTCTCCGGATCTATTACACCTGGAGAAGATACTTGGCTTATTGATAGTGGTGCTTCAAAGCATATGACGAGACAAAAGAAGACTCTATGAAGACTTGAAGAAAGAAGCTCTCCTCAAAAAGGATCTCTAGGAGATGACTATCAATATTCGATGAAAGGAATGGGGAAGCAAACTACAAGCTTTATTCATGGAATCCCCTGAAGATGAAAGAAGTGCTATATGTACCAGGTTTGATAAAGAATTTACTTTCTATCTCATCTTTAGATAAGAAAGGATTCAAAGTTGAATTCATAGATGGACAAGTACTCATGTGTCCCAAAGGAAAGAATATTGAAAATGCAGTTATTATTGGTGAAGAAGAAGGACGCCTATATAAACTCAAGGGACATTCAGAAACAACCCTTGCTCATTAGTCCACTGATCCTAGTGAACTATGGCATAGAAGGCTTTCTCACATCAATTACAAAGAACTACCTCATGTGAACAAAGTGGTGACAGGATTACCATACATGAAGATAAAACATGAAGGCATTTGCAAATGATGTGCGAAAGGAAATAATTTCAAGAATCTATTTCCGAAGAGAGAAACAAAAACCAAAGGTATGTTAGAATTGATTCATTCAGATGTGTGTGGTCCAATGTCCTCCACATCTTTAAGTGGTTTTGAATATTAAATTACATTTATTGATGACTATTCAAGAAAGACATGGATATATTTCTTGAAATCAAAGAGCGAAGTGTTTGAGAAGTTCAAGGAATTCAAATCCTTGATAGAGAATCTTTTAGAAAAAAGGATCAAGACACTCTGATCAGACAATGGCGAAGAGTATACTTCAAAAAAATTTGAAGCCTTCTGTACAGATGCCGGAATCAAGAGGGAACTAACCACTCCCTACAATCCTCAACAGAATGGTGTTGCAGAAAGAAAGAACAAGACTATCATGGAAGTAGTGAAGACAATGATATATGATCAAGATATTTCAATGCATCTATGGGCAGAAGCAACAAGAACTGCTGTCTATGTACAAAATAGAATATCTCACAGTTCTCTTGGATTCAAGACTCTAGAAGAGATGTTCTCGAGAAAGAAGCCTGAGGTAAGTCACCTCAAAATATTTGGTTGTCCAGTATATATTCACATACCAAAAGAGAAAAGAACCATGTTGGACCCTTCTGGAAAGAAGGGGATATTTGTTGGAAACTGTGAAGTATCCAAGGCATTTGGAATTTACATTCCTGGATTCCATCACATGGAAATCAATTGAGATGTGACATTCGATGAAGAAGTAGCCCTCAAGAGATCTAGGAAGTGCCAACATGAAGAAGTGTATGAGGAAGAGGCACCTCCCAGATTTGAAGAAGCTACATGTCTCCTTGAAGATGAAACTACTGAAGAGCATGACATGACAGAACCACAAGAACCTCCTACGATGAAGAGAAATCCTACTTGGGAAAGAGAGATTATACAAGAAGCAGAAAAATTGTAGAAATTTTAAAGCCTTGATGGCATAAGGAATTTCATAAACTGGCTAAGGATCTAAGCACACAATTAACCTCACAGAGAATTGTAGAGAATTAGCATAATGAGAGAAGAACAAGAATTAATGAACACACATTAATGAATGATCAATAAATGATAATTGATGTTATTACATAGGTAATACATCCTTATAAAGGAAAAAGGAGTTGCATGAAGACAACTCAAGCTAGCTCATAAAAGCAGGCTTACTAATTATGATAAACCCCATAAAGCACTTTCCAATCTACCAAGCACCTCACGAGTTGGCAAAATCATGAGTGAGTTGCCAAGGAGATGGAAATAATATGCTAATGGAGAAAAACTAATGGGGGATGGGTTGGAAACAAAAGCACCCAGTTTCCTAGTTGACTAGCTTTTATCTTATCCATAGAAAAGCAGGATAAAGCAGAAAAAGTAGAAAAAGCAGAATCTGCTATATGGTCCTGTATACTAATTCTAGAAGAACCCAGAATAAAAAATAAATCATTCCTAGGATATGGATGGCATGCATTGACTTTAAGTGGATGCCAACTAATTAAGCTAGTGGGTGAATAATTAATCATTATTGATTAATTATTTTATCCTAAGTGTATGAGTGGGTTTATTATATCCCAACAAAAATATGGAGCTCCTGAAGGCTCCACAAGAGTAAGAAAGATCCCCAAGATAGTTTCCAACTATGTAGCCTTGATGTGTGATCTTGTAGATCAAGAACCTACAAACTACGAAGAAGCGACACAGAAGAAAGAATGGGTAGAAGCAATGACTGAAGAATACTAGTCAATAATGAGGAATGATGTATGGGATATAGTTCCCAAACTAGAAGGAAAGAGTGTAGTATCCTCCAAATGGATCTACAAGATAAAACATATAGCTGACGGAAGTATCGATAAGTATAAAGCAAGATTTGTGGCCAGAGGTTTCTCTCAGAAAGAGGGAATTGATTATGAAGAGACTTTTGCACGTGTAGCACGGTATACTTCAATTAGAGCTATCATGGCACTTGCATCCATGATGAAGTGGAACTTACACTAGATGGATGTGAAGACAACCTTCCTGAATGGTGTGATTGAAGAATAAGTATACATAGAACAACCACAAGGATTTGAAGTTGAAGACAAACATACTCACGTATGCAAGTTTAAGAAGGCCCTATATGGCCTGAAGCAAGCTCCTCGAGCTTGGTATGGAATGATAGATAGTTTCCTGACGAGTATGGGATTTTCCAAGAGTAAAGTAGATCCTAACCTTTACCTCAAGGTTATAGAAGATGAACCTGTCATACTATTACTGTATGTGGATGATTTATTTCTGACAAGGAATGAGAAAGAGATTGTGGAAAGCAATAAGAAACTCGTCGAAGAATTTGAGATGAAAGACCTTGGGTTAATGCATTACTTCCTAGGTCTGGAAGTATGACAAAGTTCAGGAGGAATATTTCTCAACTAGGGAAAGCATGCTGTAGAGATATTGAAAAGATTCAATATGTTGGAATGCAAATCCATGGCCACACCCATGGATTCCAACCTGAAGTTATTAGCTGATGACTCATCAGAGTTAGTGGATGTGACTCAATACAGACATATTATTGGGTCGTTGATGTATCTAACAAACACCAGATTAGACATTTGCTTTGCTGTGAACACCTTGAGTCAATATCTAGTTCAACCCAGATGGGTTCACCTGATAGCTGCAAAGCATGTGATGAGATATCTGAAAGGGACTATAGAATTTGGCCTATACTATGATGGAAGCCATGAGTACAGACTGTATGGCTATACAGATGCAGATTGGGCTGGAAGTGTATCAGACAGGAAAATCACATCAGGTGGATGTTATAGTCCAGGATCTGCTATGATTTCATGGTTTAGCAGGAAACAGTCTAGTGTTGCTCTTTGTACGGCTGAAGCAGAATATATAACAGCTTGCTCTGCTAATTGTGAAGCCATATGGATTCAGAAGCTAATGTCAGGTTTATTCAACCTGGAATTGGATACTACTGTGATTCTATGTGATAACCAAAGTTGTATAAATATGATAGAGAACCCAATGTTCCACGATAGATCGAAGCACATAGAAATACGGTATTTATACATTTGAGATATGATGCAGAAGGGAGCCATAAAGGTCCAGTATGTAAGTACTGATGAACAAGTTGCTGATGTGTTGACGAAGCCTCTGTCTCGGGTAAAGTTCGAACACTTTCGTGACAAGCTTGGTGTTGTTCAAAAAGACCTTCCTCGAAAGGGGGAGCAATGATGTTGCAGTGGGATTGTATCATCCCTGGGAATTTTCCCTAAAGTGATCCGGTGACCTCGGTCCTCGATAATGAAGAGGGATTGTATCATCTTGGGACATCTGTCCATAATGGATTCGGTGACTTCGGTCCTCGAGAATGTGGTGGGATTGTATCATCCTTGAACTTCGGTTCAGAACGGATCCGGTGGCTTTGGTTCTCGAGAATGTGGTAGGATTGTATCATCCTTGAACTTGGGTTTAGAATGGATCCGATGAATTCGGTACTCGAGAATGTGGTTGTAACGTCCCCGACCCTTCGACTAGCGAAGGGGACGCTACCATACCATTATCTATCCGGGAAACTAGCCCCATGAACATACACATAAAAACTGAAATGCTTTGAAGTAAAACAAGCATACATGGTTACCATACAACGGAAGCAAAACCATACATTCAAGAATTTATCATGTTCATCATTTTAATTAAACAACAAAACACAATTTGCAGAGATGAGATAGTCAAGAATACTTATCTTATGAAGAATTCATCCCGCAACCAGCTACGTCGCTGCAACGTTCCACCCAACCATAGGCCAGTGTGCTCCTTAATCTCTCATCAACACTGCCACCCCCGAGCTAGACATGATTCACCAAGGAATAAGGAACTAAGCAGGCTCACACATAGCCAAAATACACAAATAAGCCAAGCCAACACAGTTGGGTTTATCAGGCCATCAGGGAGTTGGGAAAAGCTAAATGCTAAGCTAGTGGGCTCATTGAAGAGCTAAGGACACCTACACCAGAACTAGCCCAAATTCTAGGACACCCACACACACCCAACATAAGGAAATTAGTCCCTTCTCTGCTACACAGTCCCTCAGGCCCTGACTTCCCTTCCAGTGCTATTCAGGGGTTTTGGAGAAGAAAGCCAGCCCTCTAGCTCTATCTATGTGGCTCCCAAACACACCAGGTTTATCAATCATACCAAGCCTTCATTCCCACTCCAACACAGTCCAAAGACCAACCACTGCATACACACAATAAAACAAGCAATTCACAGCTCTGGGGAAGAAAATCAAACACCACAGAACAACTGAGGTGACAATTTGGGTAATACACAACTCTAACAGGGAAATTCGATTCTTGAGTTGTTCTTGGCCCTGTCATGGCCAAAACGACTCAATAAGAATCCCTAGCAACCAAAATCGTAAATTAACCCACAACAAAACCAAAATCGTGGGGAAATCAACAGCAATCGACTTCTCAGCTGCATGAGGAAAGACAAACAATCTGCGTGGAGGTGAATTCCAAGCCTGCGTGTGAGTATAAGATGTCTAGGAACCCCAATTGTAAATGAGAACCCACAAGAACCCAAAACAAGAATGGCACATACACAGGAAAATTGTGAATTCTAGAAAAACGATTCCCTCAGCTCTCTATGTGAGGAAACAATGAAGAATGGAGTTGTCTTGGTGCTTTCCCTGCCCACGTGAGGGTGAATGAGCCTCCTGGTGGAGTGTGCATGTGGGCAAGGAATGACAGTCCTGCCACATGTAACACCCCGGTTTTGACCCTGTTTGCATGATGTATATAATGTAATTAATCATGTGAGGAGCTAAAGGCAAAAGCCCCACCATCGATTTGGTTGTGTATGTTTCGGCAATGGGGATAGTTGCTGATGGTATATCGTGCTATCCGGCACATTATAGTTTGGCATCATGTAAATATGCACATCAAATAAAATAAACCCACAACCAGCTACGGCAGTGCAACGTTAAAATGAAAAGGGCATGATTCCAAAGGATAAGGGTGCGGGGGATGTCAAACCTTGGTCTATGGCGGGGAAACCCATGTGTTACCCTTGTTTGATTTACCATCTTCCCTTATCTCACCCAACCTCTTCAATGTCTTGTTGGGTAGTTGAGGTAGTTATTGCTGAGTAGTGGTGGCTGTGGCAGGATTGTCAGCCCTTGCCCACGTGCCCACTCCACCAGCAGAATCTCCTCTTCACTCGCGTGGGGCAGAAGAAACACTCTCCACGAGGCCATTCTCTCCATGGTCGGTTCATGCTCACGCACAGGGAATTGTTCATCCTCACGCCTGGTCTTCACCTTCACGATTGTGGTCTGGGGAATTCGGATCCTCACATAGAGAGGCATTCTATTTTTCCTCACGCACCAGTCGGGTTCTCCTTTGGTTTTGTGCATGCAGCGAGCTGGAAGAGCGGCCTCAAGGGCCCGATTTCTGCTGTCTATGTGAATAGCTGTGGTTTTTCAGCCACGATTCTGCCTTGCTGTTGGTTTAACCCGTGATTCTACCTTGCTATTGGTTTCACCCACATTTTGGGTTGATGTCATTCTTCCACGATTTTTGGATGCTGTGGAGAGTCTGATTTCCTTCTTCCATTTCAGACTGTGCATGTGTTTCCTTCTTCCATTTTTGGACTATGTTTTTCCCCTTGCGCACAGGTTGAAAGTTGTTCTTCCCCATTTTTCTGTCGGTGTAACTTTCTTCAGCGTCTGCATTAAGGAGTTGTGTGTGTGACTTCTTGGATGTTGGACGACTGCTAATTTCCACATCCGTTGGTTGAGTTTTCCCATGTCTATGCTGGGAGTTCTGCCCCTATGTTGGAAATCTGTAAAGTTGCCATCATTTTCATTGTGCGTTGGGCTGTCGATTTGCCTTGGTTTTGAGTTGCTTCTTGGATGCTAAGGCTGTGGACATCTTTTGGGTGTTGTGCTGAGTTGTTTTGGCCACGCTAGGGCCAAGAACAACTCTGAGTTGTCTTGAGGACTTGAGCTGTTTCACCTGTTGGTTGGGATTGGCACCTGGTTGTCTTTGCCTTCTTCACAGAGCTGTGAAGGGATTGTTTTGCTGCGGTATGCAGTGGTTGGTCTTTGGACTGTTGAGAGTGGGATTAGAGGCTGGGTATGCTTGAGAAGGCGGGTGTTGAGGCCACCAGCTTAGCATTAGCCTTTCCTAGCTCCTTGACGACCTAGTAGAACCTTGCTGTGTGGGTTTGGCTGATTGGCAAACCTTGGCTATGCGTAAGCCTGCATTGACCCTTATTCCTTGAGGAATAATGCCCAGCTCGGGGGTGGTAGTGTTGCTGAGAGATTGATGAGCACGCTGGCCTATGGTTGGATGGAACGTTGCAGCGACGTAGCTGGTTGCGGGGCGAGTTTTTCATTAAAAGATAAGTACTTTTGATTGTCTCATCTCTGCAAATATCTGTACTGTTTCATGAGAAATGATGAACATGGTGAATTCTGGTTTATGTTTATGTTTTCTTCCACTGAATGTTGAATAACTGTGCATCATTGTATGTCTCATGCATCTTAGTATGCAATTGCATTTGAGGAATTATGCATCTCTGTATGATGGATTATGCATCTTAGCATGTATTATGTAAGCTTTTTAATTTCAGCATTGATGCCTGTTCATGTTCATGGGGCTGTCTGCCCGTTTTTTTGTGGTGTGGGTCACGTCCTCTTCGCCGATCGGAGGGTCGGGGACGCTTCAGAGTGGTATCAGAGCTCATGTTGCAGCATGGGCCTGAATGGACCACCAAGGTGTAGTGACAGAGGCAGAATTTCTTTCTGCCCAGCAGAGATCAGTAATTATGATAGAAAATTTTGTGTTGAATTTTTTTTTTCTCTAAGTGCCGAGCTCATCGGGTCATCGGAGAACTAAGTGGGAAGCTCCTCCGATACGTCGGAAGGTGTAGTCGGGAGGCCATCTGACGAGGGGCAGGTGGAAAATAATTTTGAAATTTTTTTCTAAGTGTTTGAGCCATCGGAACACTTAGTGGAACGGACTTCCGATGTAGGGGAAGAGCTAGAAGGAAGCACGCCCGAAGGAGGACCGTTTGAAAGAAAATCGTAGAAAAACTTCTAAGTGTTCGACGTCCATCGGAAGAAAATAGTTGTTCGAGCGTCCGCCGTTGCAGATGGCTAAACAACTACGCATCCGATGAGAAAGGCCTCCTACCGCCGATGCCATGAAGAAAGTTTGAAAATTTCTCTAAGTATAGAAATCGTCGGCTATCGGAAGAAGATAGTTGTTCGTGCGCTTGCCATTGCGGAAGTCTAGAGCACTAGCCTGCCGATGAGAAAAGACTGCCGATGCCGGTCAAAATCAGTTCGCCGATCGGAAGAAGATCGAATATTGTGTTCCGCCGTTGCGGATATTGATGGAACTATTTGCCCGACGAAAAGAAGATCAAACGACGGCAGAAAGTACAAGATTAAGCCGACGTAGGTGAAAATTTTGAAAAATTCAAAATTTTTTGAAGTGTTGAGATCATCGGAAGGCGTTAGCTGTTTGAGCAGCCGATACGTCGGCTCAGTTAGTCGAAAATACTGCCGATGCCGTTGGCAGAAGAAAGTAGAAAGGGAAAAATTTTGAAAAGTTGAAAATTCGTCTAAGTATGGAAACCGTCGGCAAAATTTAGCTATTTGAGTAGCCGATGCGGTGGCGAGCATCGAAGAAAAATAGAAGATGAGTTTGCCGATGCAGTGGCAGAAGAGAAGAGAAAGTTTCAATGGAAATTAGTTGAAGGCGGAGCCGCAGTTTCGGCAGAGACCTTCTGAAGATCGCCGAAACGTCGGGGAAGGATAGTTGTTTGAGCAGCAGATGTAGCGACGAAAAGAAGAAGAAAAATTTTTGAAAATTTTTCTAAGTATAGAAAACGTCGAAAAACTTTAGAGGATTGGACTGCCGACATGTCGGAGAAAATTAGAGGATCGGTTCGTTGATATGTTGGAATCCAGAGGAGGATCGGCCCGAGACGTTGAAAAAATTTAGTTGATTGGACAGCCGATGAGTTACGTTGGATGAAGTGAATGGATTGAACGTCCGTCGTTGCGGCTGCCTAGATGACTACGGATCCGACATGCCAGAGAAAAGTAGACAAACAGATCACCGGTGCGTTGTGCTTAGTGGATCCGATAGCCGATGAGCAGCGGGGAAGTTAGTTGTGCTGACCGCCGAAACGTTGGACTGATAGTCGAAATGAGAGCCGATTCTGCAGAGGAAATTTTGATATTTTCAAGTGGGATTTCCAGCAGATTTCGACTGTTTTTCAACAGGATTTTTCAGCAGTTTTCAGTGGGTTTTCAGGTGGCTGAAGTTGGCACCCCAACCAAAATACAGTTGTGTGTAAAATGCCGAGATTTGGTGAAAATATTCGTTTTTAGAAGTGGTGTGGTTTTCACACCCGAGGTCGGAATGGAGCATGTGGATAGGCGTTGGAAAGCTTATCCAGTAGGGAACAAGGGAAAGTCACCAGAATCTGAGCATGGAGCAACAAAGTACTAATGACGGCCGATGCTATCAAATGGACAAATCTGGAAAGTTGCATGCCCAGAAGTAGCAAGGACTATGAAGGCTAACCCGCTGTTGTGTGGAAGAGGAGTTCCATGCAAGGATGTGGGACTTGAAAAGGGAAGTTTCCTTAAGCCCTATCTTGTTGATTATAACTACATTCCTAAGTTTTATACTTGAAATGTATGAGGATATGTACTGCTTGCATAGGATATTACCTGTTGGTAAGAATATTGAAAATTATATATTTATAATGAGCCACTAATGATAACTATTGCATTGGTGTTGGCATTAGTGGAAAAACCAACGACAACATGGACCTGGCTAAATATGTTGCTGATGCTGATGAATGTGACCAGCAACCCTATGAAGAAAGGGATAAGGCAACCAGTCCATAATCAAAAGTTGGTGAGCAAATTCTGTAATCTCCTGCAAAGGACCAACCAAATTGGTCATGCCAAGGGTGTAAGTAGGACCCATGCAGGTAAGAAGTTTGATTATGACAAATTCCATGGAGTGGTAAACGTAAGAGACCTCGTATCATGTGGATATTTGAATATAGAAAGGTGTCATGCCTGTATATATTGATTGAGCTTAGTAGCCCAAGGAAAGTAAGTACTGATGATCTTGATTACAGCAATGAATCCTATATGAAGTATTCATGGTTAGGCCATGCATGGTATGTTGAATGCATAGTATTCCCGAATCAATGCAAGGTAGCATTGAATGGATATGCATCAAAAAGATTTTATGGATCTTGTAATTATGCATTGAATGTATGCATATGAAGGGTGTGAGTGACTGATTGCATAAAGGCATTGAGATGAATGCATGTGATATTATGAATAACTAACGGCTGAAATGATGAATTGATGACAATTTAGGAACCATTTCGAAGGCTGTTATGAATGTAGGATAGTAAGTGCATAAAGAGGATAGTCATGATCAATTGGCTACCGGAATTGTTCTATGGAAGAGCAAGGTGGTACAAACGATACGCTTGTGAATTAAGGAGTATCTAAACATTTCATTTAATTGCATGAATGATGTGACTATGACTTGCAAATGTTAGTATGATAATGATTGCATGAAGTAAATGAGTTTTGGTAATATTGATGTGACTAACAGCTGGAAGTATTTGAATTTTATAAATTCTGAAAATGCTTCAGTGATGGTTGCAACAATGAAAATGTTATATGCATCTAGACTTACCAAGTGTTTGGTTGATTGAAGCTCATGTTTCAGGTAGATTATTGAGAGCATGGCAATGAGAGTAAGACCATGACAAGTGCTAGAATCTACCATGTGAAAGAGCCAAACCTTATGAGAAGAGTCTCATGGCTGTGAAAATAGTTGGTATGCATAATGGGTTGTTAAATTTGAATTGTGAATTTCGTATTTAAGAAATTACTGACAACTACTAATCACTATTGGCTTGCATAAGATTGTGTCAGGAGGACGCATGGTAAGTGGGTATTTGTATTATGCTAGTAAGAATAAAATTATAATGGGCATAGTAGTGCTACTTATGAGAGACCCACAAATGAGGATCACCTCGTTGCCAAGAAAATTTATTTCTGTAGTAGACAGAGTTGTAAATTCCTATTGAATTTGATTACTAATGCCATTGCTTGGTTATGAAGCAATCAATTTGGATTGTATTATCAGATAATGATTGATTGTTTGGCTATTTGATGAATGTGCCAGGGGTACACACTGCAGGAGGATCATGTGTGATGGCCTGCAGGAGCCAAACTTCATGGGAAGGTTTTCTCTTATCTTGGAAATGGGTTTCGGGTGAAACTCCATTGGACATTTTGGAAATGTCTCATCTGCACTGCATGTTTGGTAGTAACATGAGTGAGATGGTATAAATTATGTCGGTAAGACATGTGTGGATATGAAATGTAAGAAGGAGTTGGGATGGCTAACCGAGGGACTGTCAACTCAGAGAAGGGAGCCACCATTCCTCCTTAACGAAGGAATACTGCATCGTCAAATGGATAAGTGTTCTGTAACCCTTGCTAATAATATGCATGTCGAATTATTAAAATTCCATATGCAGAACATGTTTTGATTTTATTTCCATAATGACCGATTGCTTGAGTATGAATAGGGCCTACACGGCACACACCGGAAAAGAGTGCACACTTTTCCGATGTCGAGTCATGAAAGGGTTTTCAATATTGATTACACCCTAGGGGGTGGACGCACCCCTGGTGTCTCAATACTTGATAGTGAATGATATGAAACATGATTACAGTTTTAGAGCAATAACGCTGATGAGTTTGCTTATATTGCTTGTGTTGACAGGCTAAATAGATGTAGTTGGGTGTTGCACCCTAAAGGTAAAAGGTAAATGGTTGTTGTGAGGGGTTGTGGAGTAAGGGATATTGTTGATATAAGTGTATTGTTGGTATAAGTGTATGTGTTATTGTTGATATAAGTGTATGTTGGGCTGTTATATGCCCGAGGATCCATAGTAGATCCTAGACCTAGAAATGGTCATGGTAAAGTTCCAAGCCTAGTCGACATGATTGTGTACTGGATGGACATTAATTATTTGATGTTGTGGAGCAGCCGGCGTGCTGAACTAACATCCAAGTCCATAGGCGATCCTAAGGCTTGCAAAGCGAAGCAGGATCCCGTGGACCAACGAGGAAACACACAATACCGATAAGTATTGGATTATTTTGCTTATGAATATACATGTGTATATGATTTGGTTATGATGTTTTAAGCTCTTATTCTAGAGATAAGATAAAACCGATGAGAATAAACTAAACATGTGAATTTATTCAATGTTTGGATATAGGTATCGCTGGAAGCAAGGACTATGAGAGCATCCCAAGGGTCACTACTACATTTCAACCAAAAATACGACGGCCGTATTGTCGGATTTTCGACACTTCTCTGTCGCATGTATGACACTATGATTTTTTTTAAGCGTCGGTGGTCTATCGTCGGTTATCTGACATCCTTCCAATCCGTCGGTTAAGCGACACCTATGTTTACCGTCGGTTAAATGTGAAGCGTTGGTTAAGCGACAGAATTTCATCGACGGTAGTGAATTTAAAAAAAAAAAACCTTCAGGCCGTCGGTTAAGCGACGGTATTGTATTTAAAAAAAAAAAAATCCCTGAAAAATGGAGTTTTCCCCCATGGTATCATGATCTGGCTCGGGGGTGGCCAA
>LPNX010529904.1:51240-133145 GCA_001517045.1 Pseudotsuga menziesii | reverse complement strand
AAATACTAAGAGATGCCACATGCATTTCCTGCACCTTCCTGCTAAGTGCATCAGCTACCTTATTCTCTTTTCCCTTTATGTGCTTGATTTCAAAATCAAACTCACAAAAAAACACCAGCCATCTCGCTTGCCTAGAATTCAGTGTAGGCTGATCAAATAGATACTTTAGACCACAATGGTCTGTCCTTAGTTCAAATCTTCTACCCATCAAGTAATGCCTCCACATCTTGAGGGCATGTACTATGGCTACAAGCTCTATATCATGAGTGGAATATTTCTTCTCATGCTCCTTCAGCTTTCTTGACTCGTAACATATCACGTGGTTGTCTTGCATAAGGACTCCTCCAAGCCCTTGTCCGCATGCATCGGTACACACCACAAAATATTTCTTTGGATCTACAACTTTCAATACTGGTGCACTGGTGAGAATATTTTTCAACTGCTAGAAGCTTTCTTCACACCTCGATGTCCATTCAAACTTTATCCCCTTCTTTTGCAAAGAAGTGATGGCATGTGCAACTTTGGAGAATCCTTCAATGAATCTCCGGTAGTATCCTGCAAGTCCCATAAAATATCTGACATCTGTCACATTTATTGGAGTAGGCCAATTCATAATCGCTTCAATCTTTTCAGGGTCCATAGATATACCCTCTTCTGAGATAATGTGACCCAAATACTGAATTCTATCTCTATAGAAGTCACACTTGCTCAACTTTGCATACAGCTGAAGCTCCCAGAGCAATTGCAATGTCAATCTCAAATGCTCTTCATGCTCCTCATTATTAGAATAAATAAGAATGTCATCAAGGAAAACAAGAACAAACTTGTCCAAATACCTACTGAAGACACTATTCATAAGGCACATAAATGTAGCTGGAGCATTTGTGAGACCAAATGGTACCACTACAAACTCATAATGTCCATACCTTCTTCTGAAGGTTGTCTTATGAATGTCTTCATCCTTGATTCTCACCTGATGGTAACCAGACCTCAAGTCAATCTTGGAAAATACCTTTGCTCCTCTCATTTGATCAAAGAGGTCATCAATCCTAGGAAATGGGTATTTATTCTTCATAGTAACCTTGTTCAATTGTTTGTAATCAATACACAACCTGAGTGTACCATCTTTCTTCTTTATTGAACTGGTGCTCCCCAAGGAGACACACTCGACCTGATATACTTATTTTCCAACAACTCTTGCAGTTGCATCTTCAGTTCTAGCATCTCTGGTGTACTCATCCTATAGGGTGTCTTGGACATTGGTGCTACTCCTGGCACAAGTTCAATTGTGAAATCAATGTCCCTATTTGGAGGAAGCCCTGGAATCTCATCAGGAAACACATCCTTGAATTCCTGTAACACCTGATATTCCTCCAACCTATGAGTTTCATCCTCCGATGCCTCCCAAATATGAGCTGTGTACAACTGGAAACCTTTCCTACAGAACTTCTTCAACTGCATTGCTGAAACTTGCCTTACTGAAATCACCTTTGGAATACCTTTTACCACTACCGGGTTCCCTTCTTCATCCATGCATTCAAAAGTCTTATTGTAACAGTCAAGATTTACCTTGTGAGCTTCTAACCAATCCATTCCAATGAGAAAATCATAGGAACCAAGTGGTAGAACATTCAGATCTACACAAGTGACCAATCCATTCACGACCAATGGACATTTCTCTATCACTTCACTAACCTTTCTCTTAGTTCCAGTGGCTAGCTGAACTAACCAATATTTTCTATGCTTTACTTTCTTAAAAGCATAAATATCCACTACTCTAGGGGTAATGTAATTGTGAGTAGAACTGGGGTCAATCAAAATAGAAATAGATTGCTCAACAATATTACCTGTAACTTCAACCACAGTGGATTGGTGATCTGCCTGGCGGTCCTCCAATGCTGCATAAATCCTAGGGACTGCCCTTGCTATTTGACCCACTGTTTTTGCTTCTTGAATGTTGTAAGATGGCCTTGCACTCTCATTCTCGAGTGGACAACTTCTACGCATGTGGGGTCCTCCACATTTCCAACATTAGAGTGGTCCTCTATTATGTTGTGGATTTTTAGGCTTTTCTCCTATCACTCCAACTGGCTTAATCACAGCTTGGGATGGCTGCTTTTACTGATTCCTGAAGTTAGAAGGTTTGAAACCTTTCTTTCTTTGGTGAAACTTCTCATTCTTCTTGTCCTTCCATGCCTTATGGTAATCAGGCTTACCTTTGCTTTACTCATAGAAATACTTAGCCTTCCTTATTGCTTCTTCAAGAGTTCTATGTTCATGAAACTCAATTCTGTCTTTATAAGACTGAGGCAATCCACTCAGAAAACACTGGACCTTCACTTTTTCATCTTTGATGTACCTGACATACCTCAACAATTCCAAGAACTTATTTGCATACTCTTCCATGTTCTGCTGTCCCAATCTCAGCTCATGGAACTCCTTAATCTTGTCATCATAATACCTGTCAGAGAGGTATTTCTGCTTGAAATACTTGTTGAATTGTTTCCACCTAAGTCTCCTTTCACTGATCCTCTTTACTTGTTTGAAGTGTTCCCACCAAATGGATTCTCTTCCATTTAGATTGAATATGGAAACCCTTGCCTTCATGTTTCCCAAATAATCCTAAACTTGGAAGTACTTCTTTATCCCAAGAAGCCAAGCTTTAGCCTCTTGTCCAGTCTTTACCTCACCGTCAAATGTAGGAGGCTTAGCCTTCTTAAACTCATCTCGAAAGCAATCCCTATGGTGTCTCTTTCTCTTTCCCTTATGAGAAGAAGAGATTGAATCCACACTGGATTCTTTGGATTCAGATGATCTACTAGAAGTCCTTCTTCTTCTCCTGGTACTGCTCTTACTGCCTTCTAGTTTTACTGTACCCTGTCCAGAGTCTATCTTTATTTGCAATTCTGTCGAACTCTGCAACATAGCAGCATTTAACTGATGCTGCTCTTCCTGGGATTTAATCAAGCTTCTTCCTCTTTCTTCCTCCGTCGCATCGGCTGCTCGATCATCTATCATTTTCCGATGCTTCGGCTTCCTTTAGGCGAGCCTTGCTAACACCTCAGCTCCACTTGGCCGAGAGCTTCGGCTCCGCTTCAACGAATAACTTTCGCCAATTTTTGACACTACGAATTTTTTTTTTTCAAAATTTTTCCCTCTATGTTTTCCTTCTTCGCTATGTTGGCTCCCTTGACATTTTCTCCTCTGGCGTCATCGGAAGTCCTTTCGGCTAACTGAACCGACATATCGGCTGACTTCAGCTAATTCCCTCTGACGATTTCGATACTTCAATTTTTTTTTCTCCCGGATTCCTTGTCCGCTGTGTCTCATCTCAACCCAGCTGAGACCGTCGGATCCTCTCAGCAGAGACCCTTGGCTCTTCTCAGTCGAGACCACCAACACGTTCCAAACTTGGACAATTTTCAAAATTTTCTTTCCGTCCGGGTCTGTATCGGGTGGACTTCCATCTAGGTTATCTGGTGTATCAGATGAGCTTCCGGATAAGTCATCCGACGTATCGGATGAGCTTCCGGATAAGTCATCTGACGTATCGGATGAGATTCAGCCTAAGCCATCTGATAATTTTCATACTTAGAAAATTTTCTGAAAATTTCCTGTCATTTTCTCTGATTTTCTCATTTCTTCTGCTGGGCAGAGGGAAACCTGCCTCTGTCACTGATTCTTCACGGCCCATTGAGGCCCATGCTACAACATGAGCTCTAATACCACACTGTAACGTCCCCAACCCTTCGACTGGTGAAGGGGACGCTACCATACCATTATCTATCCGGGAAACTAGCCCCATGAACATACAAACATAAAAACTGAAATGCTTTGAAGTAAAACATGCGTACATGGTTACCATACAATGGAAGCAAAACCATACATTTAAGCATTTAGCATGTACATCATTTTCATTAAACAACAAAATACAATTTGCAGAGATGAGATAGTCAAGAATACTTATCTTATGAAGAATTCATCCCGCAACCAGCTACGTTGCTGCAACGTTCCACCCAACCATAGGCCAATGTGCTCCTTGATCTCTCAGCAACACTGCCACCCCTGAGATGGGAATGATTCCCAAAGGAGTAAGGAACTAAGCAGGCTCACACATACCCAAAATACACAAATCAGCCAAGCCAACATAGTTGGGTTTATCAGGCCATCAAGGAATTGCAAAAAGCTGAATGCTAAGCTGGTGGGCTCATTGAAGAGCTAAGGACACCTACACCAGAACTAGCCCGACTTCTAGGACACCCACATACACCCAACAGAAGGAAATTAGTCCCTTCTCTGCTACACAGTCCCTCAGGCCCTGACTTCCCTTCCACTGCTATTAAGGGGTTGTGGAGAAGAAAGCCAGCCCTCTAGCTCTGTCTATGTGGTTCCCAAACACACCAGGTTTATCAAGCATACCAAGCCTTCATTCCCACTCCAACACAGTCCAAAGAACAACCACTCCATACACACAACAAAACAAGCAATTCACAGCTCTGGGGAAGAAAATCAAACACCACAGAACAACCGAGGTGACAATTTGGGTAATACATAGCTCTGATTGGGAAATTCAATTCTTGAGTTGTTCTTGGCCCTGTCATGGCCAAAATGACTCAATAAGAATCCACAACAACCAAAATCGTAAATTAACCCACAACAAAACCAAAATTGTGGGGAAAGCAACAACAATCGACTTCTTAGCTGCGTGAGGAAGGAAAAACAATCCACGTGGAGGTGAATTCCAAGCCTACGCGTGAGTATAAGATGTCCAGGCACCCCAATCGTAAATGAAAACCCATAAGAACCCAAAACATGAATGGCACATACACAGGAAAATCGTGAATGCCAGAAAAATGGCTCCCTCAGCTCTCTGCGTGAGGAAATAATGAAGAATGGTGTCGTCTTGGTGCTTTCCTTGCCCACATGAGGGTGAATGAGTATACTGGTGGAGTGTGCATGTGGGCAAGGACTGACAGTCCTACCACACACCACTGCCCACCAATAACTGCCCAACTAACAACAGAGGTTTTAATGTGGTAGTTGACTGATTGAGACAAGGAAAGGTGAGTAAGTCAAAAGGGTGGGTGACACTAAAAGGGTTTAACAGCTGACACTTGGCTTTTCTCCATTGGCCCAAAGTTTAATAATTTCCCTCCCTATCCTTAGGAAAATCATGCCCTTTTCATTATGGTTGCATTGACATAGTTGGTTGGGGTTTATTTTAATTAAAAATGCATATTTACATGATGCCAAAATTATAATGTGCCTGATATCATGATATACCATCGACAACGATTTTAATCGCCGAAACATAAAACAACCAAATAAATGGTGGGGATTTTTCCTTTAGATCCACACCACGCTTAATTACAATATATACATCATATACGTTTTAACGCAAACGGGGTCAAAACCGGGGTGTTACAATGGTAGGATTGTATCATCCTTAAACTTCGGTTCAGAACGGATCCGGTGACTTTGGTACTCGAGAATGTGGTAGGATTGTATCATCCTTGAACTTTGGTTCAAAATAGATCCAGTGACTTCGGTACTCGAGAATGTGGTAGGATTGCATCATCCTTGGACTTAGTCCTAAAGTGACAGGGACTGATTATCCTGTAATCAATCCGGTGACTTCGGTTGTCGAGACTGTGGTAGGATTGCATCATCCTTGGACTTAGTCCTAAAGTGATAGGGATTGATTCTCCCATAATCAATCCAGTGACTTCGGTTGTCGAGAATGTGATGGGATTGCATCATCCCTGGACTTTAAGTCCAAAAGTGATCCGAAGACTTTTTGTCTTTATACTGTGGATTGCAGGTTGTTGCTGATGATGATGATGTTCCTAATCTAAAGACCAAAGTGTGATGATGATGATGTTCCCGATCGAAAGATCAGAGTGTGATGATGATGATGTTCCCAATCGAAAGATCAGAGTGTGATGATGATGATGTTATTGATCGAAAGATCAGAGTATGATGATGATGATGTTGTTGATCGAAAGATCAAAGTACTGTTGATGATGTTGCTGATCGAAAGGTCAAAGTGTTGTTGATGATGTTGTTGATCGAAAGGTCAAAGTGCTTATGATGATGTTATCAATCGAGCAGTCAAAGTGTTGTTGCTGCTAAAGATTGAAGATGAAGACTAAAGTACTGATGATCATGCTGTCGTTCAAAGTGTTGCTGCTGTTGAATATTGAAGATGAAGACTATATGATGTTGAAAAGCTTCCAATGATTTATAGATGTGTCACCCTGATGATGATGTTGATGATTCCCTCCTTCTACTATTGATGTTGTTGTAGAATATCCTTCTCATTAAGGAGGAGTGTTGAAATATTTTAACTTCAAAGAATATTTTATATGTATTTTTTGTGGTCCCCGATGTTCCTATAGGGAGAATCACTTGTATTTATTTATACCCTGATGTTTCTAATCGGGAGAACTAATAAGAGTAATGAGGAAGTCCTCTCCAATTGTAAGTCGGGTCATTAGTACCCCGGTTGTGGTTACTTGAGCCTACAAGATTAAATTAGGATTACTCAAGCCTACATATCTGAATTAATTATTAAGTGAGCAAAAGAATATAAATAGAGGTGCAGCGCTACTCATTTGGAACACCCACACTTACTTGTGTAGCGTATTAGAGAGAGAGAGAGAAGTAGATGGAGAAGGAGGAGGATCAGTTTTTTGGTTTTACCTTTTATATTTTTGGGGCATCTATATTGAGTAAGCTTTTGCTAGGTTTTTCCCTTTAGGGTTTTCCCAGGATAAATATGTGTTGTTCTTGTGATACTGTTTCTTTCAGTGATCCTGTTTATATGTTTTTGTTATGAAATTGAAATTAAATGATGATAATCTAGCTTAGCATATGGAATTTTAACATTACTTACTATTCCACCAAAATGATTGAAAACCTTCATAACTAACATTCTTAAAGTGCCTTTTATTGAACATTCGTAATGATTGAAGACATTCTTAAAATGCATTTTATTGAAAATTATACAGATCTATCATATATTATTCCACCTAAAAATGATTGATAACATTCCTAACTAACATTCCTAAAGACCATTAAATATTTAACATTACTAATGATTGAAAACCATTTAAACACAAGTATATCATATTGTATATAAACATCAACTAACATATTTAACATTCCTAAAGTGGTTCTTTAGAAAAATCTATGCATATATAAATTCAGAACATACAAACATTCATAACTAACATTCTTTATGATTGAAAACACCCTAAAATGCGTTTTAAAGGATATTCAAAAGATATCATATATTGTTCCACTTAAATCATTGAAAACATTCCTAACTAGTTCATTCCAAAAGTACATTTTATTGAAAATTTAGATGGATATCATACATATATTATTCCACCTAGAAATGACTTAAAACATTTCTAACTAGCATTCCTAAAGAGCATTGAATATTGAACATTAATTATGATTGAAAATCATTTAAACACAAGTACATCATATTGTATATAAACATCAACTAACATATTGAACATTCCTAACATTCATAAAGTGGTTCTTTAGAAAAATCTATGTATGTTAACATCAAAGACATTAATCTATGTATCGCATGAACAAATTAAATCATTTAAATAAAATGGATGAAATTAAATCATTTAAAACCAAAAACTTCCAATATATCTATCTATCTATCTATCTATCTATCTATCTATATGAACGGTCCAAAATTATAAAACCATGATATATATGAACGGTCCAAAATGATATATATGTTTAAAATATATAAGTTAAAATGATAAGTTTAAAGTTTTGACATGGAATATTTCAAATCAACAAGTTCACATGTATAAAAACATATATAACTATGTAATATCCATTATATGGATATCACTCTCCACATTCTCCTGGCGATTGACCTATATAACACATGCAACATATAATTAAGCTTCAATATATAAATTTTGTACTGTAAATAAACTTTAATAAAAATACAATTTGAAGTTAAAATAATAAAAATGAATAAATATACCTCAGTGAGCCCATCACGCAAAGAGGTCACCACATCCACAGCCATGGAAGGTTGTACAATACGTTTACCCACCGACAATTAAAATATCATTACTTAAACATTTAAAACATGTAATTCAAATGTAACTTAAATTAAATTTAAATAAAATTTCAACTGTTTCTAATCGTTACTAAAACATTTAATCATTAATGAAACATTTGAAAGGTGCTTGATTTACCTCCAGATCTTGGGAGACACTAGGAATGTCTCCCGATATTGATGATGAGTAGGGCCTAATACCCATGGTCCTAGGCGAAGGGATCGGAACCTATGAACACAAACAAAATTTCAATCTTGGAAACATGTGTCATGACAATAATACCAACATATATGTTTATAGATATTTATGCAAATGTACCTCTTTCAAT
Organism: Pseudotsuga menziesii; assembly: GCA_001517045.1. Taxonomy (NCBI): domain Eukaryota; kingdom Viridiplantae; phylum Streptophyta; class Pinopsida; order Pinales; family Pinaceae; genus Pseudotsuga; species Pseudotsuga menziesii. The sequence continues at coordinate 124,718 of LPNX010529904.1, read as the reverse complement.
GGCCCTAGGTTAACACTAGAGTCAACCATAAAATCACGTTCATCCAACACTTGGGTGAATTGCAACTCAAATGAGTTCATTATATATTTAGATAAACTAACAAAACATGATTTAACAATTATGAGGAAAACATAAAATTTCTCACATACCTCCCCCCTCCCTCCTTCCTCGCGATGGAGTAAATCAAACAATCCATCTCGACAATGTTTTACATATGCCTTGGAATCTTTAAGGCTCATTGAATCTACCTCACTGTTTGTTTTATAAGAAAAGTGTGCACAAGAACAAGCGTGTGCTCTATGTCGATCCATGCCCACATAAATCCCCACTAGAGAAGGTGGCAAGTTGTCTCCTATGACGATTCTGACCTCTAGACCAATCTGAGAGGTCGCCTCCATATCTGATCGCAATGTAACAATTCTCTGTGGCTGATGCACCAAACGAGGTGTAGGCTTAGGAAACAATGGATCGCGATATGCTCCTTTTCGTTCATACGTCTTACCTTTTCGAACCCCGTAAAATTTGGACACATCTATCTAATCTAGCTTCATGTTTAAAAAAAATCCACATAAAAAAATCTCACAAAATAATGTGTCACTTCATCATTCCATGGAAATCTACCATAGGAAGCCAAGAATCTATCATATAAATGGTGTGCAATCTCAGGGTGCTTGAAATATTGCACCTTTAACATCTTCCACTCCAGTCCTTCTTTAAAATTAAACATTGAAATGGAATCTGCTTTTGATACCCTCTTCTCTACATCAAACCACTTGTCAGGACCCATCACCTAAGCCCTCTGCATTCGCATCAAGTGAATAAAACAATTTTTTGTTGGCCCAACAGTTCTATAGGCACTAATAAACTTGCCTAAAGATTCCAAAAGTATTTGTAAGATTTTCTGAATCTTTGTTGGGAGTTCCAAGCTAGCAAGATCATCCCTCAATTTTTTATGGTGGGTTGTACATTGTTCAAGGGTGATAGAAAACTCTTCATTTTCCCAAGGAAGAGCATCGAGTATATCTGAAGGATAAATGGTCATGGGATGACAACCATGTGCTTGTTTAAAATTATCCCATCTTCGACGTTGACCCTTTCTTTGAGCATTTGGATGACCTTGCTCTTGGTCCCTTGCAACATCCTCAGCATCTCCACCCTCATTTTCTCCAAATGCATAACCGTCATTTTCTGTGAATGCATCATCACCCCCCCCTCTCTGAATGCATCATCATAACCCTCAGCAGAACCACGATCCTCTACATTTACACATGTAATCATGTATAATTTAGTACATAAAGACACAAACATATATATACACATGAAAACTAGTAATTTATTTAAACAGATTATATATATATATATATATATATATTACCAATAAAATGTTGATGGTCCATTGGCTGTTCTCTAAAATAATGACCAGAAGAGGGAAAACAATCACAAGATGATGAATCAAACAATCGACCAGACACAGAAGATTGGCCACTCTCACGAGGAAATCTATAACGCTGTGTCTCTACAAATAAAAATTCTAAGGAAACTTAGTAAAATCAATGAACAAGACTTGAAACAAATATAAATATTCATGCATACTCATAAATTTTGCATGTGCATAAATTTCAAAAACATACCTAATGTGTCTCAATATAATACGCTAGAATCTCTAGATGATTCATACCATCTTCGAGAGTGAACATTTGAAGGTCTTTCAGTAGATATAGGTGTGGTATTAGGCGTCCTTGTTTTAGATGTCTCTGTACATCTTTGAATCGAAGAATGAGGGACCACCTTGTCTTGAACCATATCTACTATATATCTCCTATAAACATCAAAATAAGCATCAATGAACTAATGTAGTTTAGCCCATCCAAACCATAAGTAGCCTAGATATTGAATAATGTCCATATTAAAGAGCCCTTAACAATAGTTTCTCTAGAGCACATCTTGCAATTAAATTACTTTTCAATTAGACTACTAGCCCATTTCAAAGTTATGGAAGCTACCCCAAATGTCAAATGTCAAATGTTAAATTGTAGTTCAACAATTAATGTAATTATAGGTGTAATTTTATTTAAATGTTTGTCTTCAAACATAGATAAAATGAGTATAATTATATCACATATTGTGAGTCAAATTGATGAGGCCAATATTAATATTACTTTGCAACATAAATGCCTAGATACATTAAATCGCATCCTTTATAACTGTGGAAATTATCTATTGATCATTTGGAAATTATCTATTAATCATTTATGTGTGCTATGAGAGCTAGTAAGTGCGGAACATGCAAACACTCCAACATGTAAATATCCAATGTTGTGCAAACTTAGAGGAGCTATCGATTCTTAAAATGTTAATATATTTGTAGAAGATTCAATTCCTCAACTATCCCACACTAAATAGTATACAAGGGTTAGAACATCTCACAAAGATTCAACAATTACATGTTGATCATTTCCATAAGCTACGAGAGATGGAAGGTGTTATACATTGGAATACGTTTCAATTACATGCTAACTCTTTTCAATTATAAACAACTATGGAGGGTTTTTTGGATGGCTACCTCCAAATTCTTAACCTAAACTATAATTTAATTGTTTTAAGTCTAGGCTTGGTGGCATGAACTAACCTTGTCTATCTATAAGGAGTGTTGAAGGATATGTTTCATTGTCACAAAAATTTGAATCACACAAATCAGATAAAAGTGAAAAGTGAAGAGTGTACATTGATGTGGGAGAGTCTTTAGGTCTTCATCCTATGCACAAGTGTGGCGGTGAGTCAAAATTAATGATTGAAAAAAGTAAAGTGTTGAGTATAACCTACTTGAAATAAATAATTAAAAAACAATTAATACAAGAAATGAAAGAATTCCATCTTAATCAATTATGTTCTCTAATTTTGTAATAAATAATAGTGTCAGTTTAGTTAATCAATTCTGGACAAATTAAGTACTTGCCACAAAAATTATAAGCAAAGACAAACAATATTCATATACTAAACTTTAAATCTTCATGTAGAATACAAAAGTGTTAAATTTGTGACAACACATGTGTTGAACATGATCAACTTGTGTGAGTGATTCATGCAATTTTCAAAGAGAAACCTATGCAGTTGTGTAAAAATAGAGGAAATGGGCGTGTGCATTCCCATACTTCTAAAAAACTGTAAACTTTTGAAAATAAGGACCTCTCAAATAGGTGTTGGGGTGAATATGGGATCCTATCACAAAATTCAAACTAACACATAACTTTTTTTTTGACATAAAATTTTGATATATTTTGGAACTGCTGGTCGGACAGTCATTCAGGGAATGGCTGTAAAATATTTGATGTTGTTTTGGTGAGCAGGTAATTGGACAATGTTTCTTTTCAGGAACCTCTTATATTATTCTGTTTTTGATAATATGTTATCATTCTGAATACTTTCACAGGTTTGGGTTATTTTTCGGGACTCTGATTGTCTTGAAGCTGGGTAGTGAAATGAAAACAGATTTTCTATAATGTTTTCTTTTTTCATGATCATCCATTATTTGATATGGTCTCTATTTTCACAGGACATGTTTGTGTGTTTCCTAACACTGTTTTTCCTTTCTCAAAATATACAGTTTTTGTATATCTACAGTTTCTCCTAACAGAGTTTTTCCTTTCTCAAAATATACAGTTTATGCTTTTTTTCCAAGGAAGAAAAAGGGATTTTTGATCAACACTAGAGTGTGATTTTCATCAATACAAGAAGGAAGGTCGACTGGCTGATAGATGAAATGTGAAGTAGATATCACACAGTGTCTGCAACCCATAGTGACATGGATTAGAACATGAGGGACATCATTATGAGAGAATTCAGGTCAAGATCTTCTCGGGTGTTGATTACCACTGATCTATTGGACAGAGGTATTGATGTACAACAAGTGTCCCTTGTGATCAACTATGACTTACAAACATAGCCTGGAAACTACCTCCATCGTATTGGTCGCAGTGGAATATTTGGCAATAAAGGAGTGGCAATCAATTTTGTTACCAGCAATGATTTGAGAATTCTACAGGACATCCAGAGATTCTATAACGTGGTAATTGAAGAATTGCCACAAAATGTTTCTGATTTACTATAAAGAAATAGAAAATTATCTGCACATTCCTACGCTGTTCTGCATGCAATGAGTGGCGTAATATTTTAATTATCTTTATGGTTCATTACTCTTACTAACAACTGTTCAAAATTGTGAACAACTGTTCTGGGCGGTGGACTAGTATTATGTATTTCATTGGGTTTTACTGACTATATTATCTTGCTTTAATTTGAGAGGAGAGAGATCCATTTTAAGCAATTTTATTGCCTCTCTCTCCATGCTATAGTTAATATCTATCAGCCAACCGACCTTCCTTCTAGATTTTGTATATCTACAAAATGTATATCTATAGTTTTTCCTTTCTCAAAATATAAAGTTTATGCTTTTTTTCTCAAAATATACAGTTTATGCAAATATAAAATTGTGATCATAGGGAATTGTGAGCATTGTGACCATAGGGAATGTATTTACCTCACCACCACGAAGAATCCCGCACCGCCACCACGCAGCCTCCAACACCACCGTGAAGCCTCCACCGCCATGAAGCCGCGAAGCACCATAGACAGATGCCAACACTCCTCCTCGCCCACAGATAGATCGCAAAGCACCATAGGAAGACCAACGCTCCTCCTCGCCCATAAACAGATGCACACACACAGATAGACATTGAATCCCACAAACAGACGCCTACAGATGAATGCCAACAAGGCCAACACGCCCACAGACAGACTGCGAAGCTACAAACCACCACAGGAAGACCAATTCTCACAAATGAATGCCCATAGACAGATGGATGCCCAAACATAGACAAACCGCGTGTTGGAATATCAGGTACCTCCACATGGTATAACTGTCACACCTCTGGGAATATAAAACAAGTGGACTAACCTCCACTCCTGGTGACAGGGCCTTGTGTTGGGTTTCAAATGTTCATCAACATCTGTAGGTTTTGGTGTAATGGAAAACCTTACATGGTATCGGAGCATAGGTCTCATGTTCAATTCCCCCAATCTACTCTGGAGGCAGGGTGTTGGAATATCGGGTACCTCCACATGGTATAACTGCTGCACCCCTGGGAATATAAAAAAAGTGGATTAACCGCCACTCCTGGTGATAGGGCCTTGTGCTGGGTTTCAAAAGTTCATCAACATTTGTAGGTTTGTGTGTAACAACAAACCTTACACTACGAAGCACCAGACATGCCTCCCACAGACACGCGAGGCCCGCAGACAGGTAGACCCAAACAGATGACCCACAGGGAAAAATCGTAAACTTCAAAACTATAAACAGTTACATCAGTTAAAATATATATAACTTTTTTCAGCCAAAAGACTGTTCGGTCGAAAAAATCTTTCGGCCGAAAACTTGTTCGACCGAACAATATTTCAGCCGAAACAATGTTCAAATGAAAAAGTATCTACCAAACATTATTTTTCCGGCGATCCTTACAAATCCCACATAATGAGGTTCCCCATTAGTTTTAACATTCGACCGAAAAAATATTTCGGCCGAAATATTTTTTTATTGGTTCGGCCGAGAAGGTTAAATCGAAAAAGTTAAAAAGTTCGGCCGAAAAAAAATTAGTTCGCCTGAAAGTGTTTTAGATACGAATTCCGAAAGTTGATTCTCACGGAATAGACACCCAGGTTCATGATTTCACCCATATATGTTACAGAGTGGCTGTTAGACCATTGTGGATGGCTTCCACCATAGAATCAAAATACCACCATTAAAAATAGTATGGGAATAAGACCCGTAAAGGGCACCAAAACCCTTCCAGGGTTTAAACTACAATATTTTATTACATTTCAGAGCTGAGCCGGAACAAACTTAAGAAGGGTTTATAAAAACATTTACAAAAGTTCAAACCAAAACACTCATCTTGTTAAACAATGCGGCTACCATTTGAGCCCTCACGACCTCTGCCCAACTAGACCTGCAACCATGTTAGGGTTGGGTCAGTATGGGTCCTTTTTCTAAAAATAAAAATAAAGTATAAACCAAGTTCAAAGTGAAAACATTTCTTGAGCATTTGGAAATGCAGGCCTGGGAGGAGGTGACCCTGTCGCCTTCCTCTCCAGTGCTGAAACCTATAAGTTGTCCAATTGTAGTTATAACAACATCACTTTGAAAGTTGAAACCCAATAATAAATTTAAAGAGGATTGAAACCTTACATTGGCATTTGACAATGAGGGCCAGGGGTTGGCTCCTCCGAGCACCCTTATCCCTATGCAACCTGCATTCACCAAAAAACATATCCGTAAAAATAAAATTGAAACTATCCTTAACAAACCCAGTAAATTATAGAGTAAAATTATCAAGTCCAGGCTTACCTATTGGAGAAAGCTATTCACATATTGGAGTTTTGGTAGGCTCATTGGAGCTCCAGTTTGGATGGAAAACCTTCAAGGAAGACTGAGGAGTCCAGGTTACCTCGGAGCGAACCAGGAACAACACCATTAACATAGTGGAAACCAAGTAGGAAAAACATAGAGCAGATGTCGGCCCTCGACTGACCTTTGACAAGAAACAACACCAAATGATATTTTAGAGAGAGTAAATGCATTTACAAAATGCTACGAAAACCTTAAATATCTCACCATCCATGTGTAAGACATAGATTAAATCTCGTGTTGCCTCATGGGCTTGGCTGCGCTGCTAACTCGTTGCGAGGACATGTTTAAATGTCAAACAAAGTATCACTTATTGCATGGCCAAATAATTACAAAACCAAATCATTGCGAATCCAAATCATGGATATTATTTCGATGCCAACCCTATAACCTATGCCTCAGAACCTTGGAACATAACAAACCTTATAACAAGACAAACCAACCTGTGCATTGAGCACCGCACCATGTATAATTAAATATATGCTAGAACCTTCGTGGAGGTAGGATTATTGTGTATAATTCCATCGTGGGTTATGCCTAGATCCCCACCCCTTTCCACTATAACCATAAAATATATTTATACAAAGATCTTCAAATCTTAGCGCTCGGTTAGATCAATACCATGGAATTATTTACCATCCTAACATAGTGTTATGCCTTAATATACATTAAAACTATATTGCAAGCATAGTTGGGTTTATGCATTGTAATAGTTAAATCATATTTAAAACCATATATTATAGCATTTACACCATGAACATCAAGGACCATAAAGAAATGCATTTAAGGTCAAAACATATAATGTCATGCCAACAATAAGTATGTAAACCCTCACCTTTTATTGATAACGAGAGGTAACTGTATGGAGAATCACATGCTTACAAACCCTAAAGATTCTCATGTTTAAGGGCAGGTCTTTACACACATAGTATCAACTATGGTAAGGCCAAGGCCTTGAAAATATAATGCAATTAATAGGCCAGGGTCAAGACCAGGAACACTCTCCCATGCCTTAGGCTAGTTCAATCTATCATAAAGATAAATAGATAAATACCATGTATAAACAAAGTACATCACTTGCGTAAACATGACTGAAGGTCCTAGAAGGAAGTAGCCATCGTAATCATCAGCAAAACCCATCGTAACCAACAGGAGAAAGATATTAAAAATAACAAAAGTAAAACATAGAAATCTACCGAGTAAATGTAAAAGTAATGCATGCAAATTTTTCTTTATTTATGACTTTTAGGTGTATTACATAATGGTATTAGAGCACGGTTACATCACTAGGCCTGAATTGGCTCAACACTAGAATTGTTAAAGAAAATAGAAAACTAACTTCTACTTTATTTTGGTTCAAATTCTCTTACAAACAACAAAGAGAAGGATAACTATATTTTGCAGGAAACATGGAAGATGCAGAGATGTCTGCAGAAGAAGAACATCACCCAAAAAATCCTTTAAATCAAAGAGGAGAATTTAAAATATGGAGAAATTTGGGTAGACTTAAAACGACAGTCAAGATAATAAATCTGAACTAAAAATAACTGTCTAAGAGCTAAGGTCTGAATTAAGAAAAGTTAAAGAAGACAACGAACAAATTCTAAAGGCTCAGGAAGAATTAAATGCTATTATGTTAGCTAAGATACATAACGATGAAAGAAAATGAATACAAACAAGAAATGCCTAAAATTGCACTTTACAAATGTAAGGGAAGGAAGTTGGAATTCTCCAGCTATAAACCTGAAACTTCTAGTGAAGACTCAGTTAAACATCACTCAAGAAAACAACAAGAGTCAAGTGAAAGGAGTGACGATAACAAAAGGAAAAAGAAATACAGACCCTATGAATAAATCTCTAGGGAGTTTAATAACTTAAACCACTAATGTTTAATGGGGAAATTGAGAAGGATGAAGAGCCAAATCCTGGTTGTCCAGAATGAAAAAGTATTTCCAGATATACAACTACTCTGATGAATTAAAGGGTAAAATAGGGAACCATTAAAATTATAAGAATGTGTTGAACCAAATTACTTTAAATATTGTCCTGTAAGAAGGAAAGGTATTAATAATGTGCATACGATTCAAGAAGCTACTACATTGGAAGATATAGCAAGGAGCATTCCTAGAATTAGTGCAACATTGGAGAACAAGCAAGCATATCATCAAACATCGATGATAAAAATTGAAGGTATGCTAAAAGATAAACCAATTTCTATATTGATTGATCTAGATGCAAATTTAAGTTATGTATCACCAAGAATTGTATATCTATACATGTTACAACAATATAAATTTGAAAATTCATGGTTAGTTCAACTACTACAGGCACAACGAGAAAAGTATCTAGATTTGTGAAAACTTGTGATTTTATTATGAATGGTTTTAAAACACATGTTGATTTGAATATTTTACCCCTAGGATCTTATGACTTACTAATAGGAATGGATTGGTTAGAGAAATATAGAGTTATTTTAATCTATTATGATAGACCATTCTCATGTTTGGATGATAAAGGTAATAATATTGTTGTAAAAGGGATTCCCAGGAAAGTCACCTTAAGAGAAATTTCATCCTTCCAAATGAAAAGGTCTATTCGTAAAGGTTGAATTTTTTTCGCAGTTTACATAATGGACGATAAAGAAACAAATATTGAATTTAATATAGAAGACATACCAATTTTAAAATATGTTAAAGATGTATTTCTGGAAGAGATTCCCAGACTACCTCCGAAAAGAGATATAGATTTTACAATTGATTTGGTACCAGGAGAAGTGTTAGAATCAAAGGTTCCCCATTAGATGAATATAATAGAACTTATTGAATTAAAATCATAAATACAATAATTAATCGATAAAAAATACATTCGACCTAGTGTTTCCCCTTTGGTAGCATCGATTTTGTTTGTAAAGAAATAATATGACACTTTACGGTTATGTATAGATTATAGACAACTAGATAAAATGCCAATTAAAAATAGATATCCTCTACCTCGTATTGACGATCTATTTGATCGGTCTCGAGGGGAAAGAATATTTTCAAAAATAGATTTGAGATCCAGATACCACCAAGTACGGATTAAGGACGATGATATTTTTAAGACTTCTTTTAGAAATAGATACAATCATTATGAATTTATTGTAATGCCCTTCGGGTTAACAAATTCCCTAGAAACTTTTATGTGTTTAATGAATCATATATAAAGTATTTATACTTCGATAAACTTGTAGTCGTGTTTATTGACGACATATTAATTTATTCTAAAAATAAACAAGAGGATGAAGAACACTAAAAATAATCCTACAAGTGTTAAGGGAACAACAATTTTGTTCCAAGTTTAGTAAGTGTGACTTTTTCAATGACATAATTTAATATCTAGGACATGTGGTGTATAAGGATGGGATATCAGTAGATCTCGATAAAATTAAAGCAAATACATAATGGCCTGTTCCCAAGAACGTAACTGATATAAGACCATTTATGGGGATCACTAGCTATTACTGTAAATTCATTGAAGTATTATCTAAGATAGCATATCCTATAAATTCATTACAAAAGAAAGGTAGGGAATTGGATTGTAATGAAAAATGTGAAGAGTTTTTTAATAAATTAAAACACTTATTAACAACAATTCCTATTCTAAAAATTTCTGATCCATTTAAAGATTCTGTTCTATGTACGAACACATGCAAAGAAGGTTTCGGTGGATTACTAATTCAGAAAATTATGTTATATCCTATGAGTCTAGGAAGATAAAGGAACACGAGAAGAATTATTCTACTCATGATTAAGTTTTAGTTGCTATCATTCATGCACTTAAAATGTGGCGACACTATCTCATAAGAAGGATACTTTTATTAATGTGTGATAATATAAGTTTAAAATACCTATTCGATCAACATAATCTTAACGCTAGACAAGATAGGTGGTTATAATTTTTAAGTGAATACAATTTTGAAATAAAACATATAAAAGGAAAAGAGAATAAATTGGAATATGCTCTAATTCGTTATGCAAATTTGTTGTATGCAACAAAAAGCGATAGGTATGAAACATATTTAGAGGATAAAATTAAAAGTACAAAAAAGTTTGATAAAGGGTATTAGAAATTAAAAGAGAAGACCGCAGAAATTGAAGTAAACAGAGTAAAAACATATTTTAGTCTGAATAAAAAGGGGTTATTATTACACAAAAGAAGGTTATATATACCTTATTCGAAAGATATTAAATTAATTATTATGAATGAATTACATTAAATACCTTATTTAGGACATCATGGATATCAGAAAATGATTACCATGACAAGGAAAATTTTCTTTTGACCTAACATGAAAAAGGAAGTAGAAAAATATTTAGCATGACGTATTAAATGTCAACAAGTAAAGGTTGATCATCAACATCGAGCTCGATTGTTACATCCATTACCTATTCCATAATGGAAATTGGAAATTATAAATATGGATTTCATAACTGGGTTACCTAAAAATGTTAGGTAACACGAATCAATCATGGTCATGGTAGATAAACTAAGTAAGGAAGCCCACTTTATTATGATAAAATCTACATATAAGGCTATTAATATTGTTGATATTTTAATGAAGAATTTTTTTAGAATGGATGGTGTACCTAAAATAGTAATTTCGGACATAGATGCAAAATTTATGAGATATTTGTGGGAATCTTTATTTAAGGGTTTAGGCATGGAATTAAATTTTAGCACTGCATATCATCCTCAGCCTGACAGACAAATGGAAAGGGTAAATAAGGTTATGGAAGACATGCTTAGAATGTACGTAATGGATAAACCAGGTAAGTGGGAATATTATTTGCATCTGGTATAATTTGCATATAATAAACATTTTCAACCTTTAGTTGAATTAAGTCCATTTGATATACTGTATAGATGAAAGTGTAATACTCCACTTTCTTAGAGCAGTCCTATTGAACGACTAATGTTAGGACCTGAAATATTGAAAGATATGGAAATAACAATGAAACATGTACACTATAATTTGAAGGTTGCCCAAGATAGGAAAAAAATATATGCTGACTTAAAAAGAACTCCCCAAAAGTTCTAAGTAGGATATCATGTTCATGTAAAGGTAAAACCTGGAAAAGTTCCTGAAGGTTGGGAAAATACTCAAAATTGGCACCGAGGTATTCCACGGACCATTTGAAATTTTAGCATGAATTGGATCGGTGGCATATCAATTAGCATTACCACCTACATAAAAGTACATAATGTTTTTCACGTTTCCATTTTAAAGAAATACGTTCATGATGCTACTCATGTGATTGACTGGAATGTATTAATCTGTCACAGTGATCTAGGGACTAAAAACATAGTCTCACAAAGATTTCAGACAATTAAGGATAAAATTGGCATAATGATGCTGCAATGGAAGTAGAAGCTCTGTATAATCAATAAATAATGAGTAATACAATGATCATGCAAGGTGCATGAATGCCAAGATAATTCGAATTCCCAAAGAGGTCATTCTAATTGAATGAATGGGTGTAGCTTAACTGACTGCAAACCACAGTAAACACACTTGGTTATCCAACTGATCAAGTCCCGATTGACTCAACTAAGTCCTAATTAAAGTCAGAGTGCAATAGATGACTGAGTCTAACTGAAAGTAGCTTAGACACATGTCACTGCATTCCAACCAACAAGTGGTAGCATATCATTAACTCCAATGAACCCTGATGAGGTTAACTGAAGTCAAACTGGTCATCAGAGGTAGTTGGAGGCGCACCAGTTGACTCCAGTTCATGAATATTAATAAAAATAATCAATATAATGAATGGAGGTGCCTTCACCACTTAGCTTAACTAATTGTAACAATCAATTAGCAATTAGGTGCATTTATGGCACTCAGATCACCCCCAGAGTGCTCAAGTTAGCCTCCCCGAATGAAGGAGAAGGCTTAGTTTCCCTCCTTGACTGAAGGTAGACGTGGGTGTGCTCATGTTGATGTCATAGTGTGCTCATCTGATGCCAATTAAGTCAATAAAACTTAGGATAGTGGTTTAACAAGGTCAAATTGACCAAATTAAGTGTTCATGGTGGGTATAATGGTTTAACAAGGCCAAATTGACCAAATTAAGTGTGCATGGTGGGTAAATGTCTCCAACACCCCCCCTTTAAGCTATACTCAGGAGAAGTAGAAACATAAAGTGCATGAAATTATAGGTACCCGACAACAAGGCCATAGGTCACCCTGTACAATAATGTAACTCAAACAATGCTAAAAATAAATCTAAGTGAGGAAAAGAGGGAAAACCTAGTGGGAAACCCCCCCCTCAAGCTGAACACTGAAAGTAGTTTGATCACCCTGATGAAATCACTCCCAACAATGAACAGAGGTAAGTGAACTTATTTTCTAAAGAGCTCTTGGTGAAGATGTTTGCAATCTGCTCATCAATAGGGCAGTATTGTAGAATGATGGTCCTGTCATGCACTAATTCCCTGATATAGTGCATGTGTATCTCTACATGCTTGGTCCTCTGCCTGGTAATTGGATCTATGGATATATTAATAGCACTTTGATTGTCACAAAAGAGGCCAGTGGAAAAATTAATACCAATATCAAACTCTGAAATAATGCCTTGCAATCAAACAGCTTGGATGCAAGCATTCACTGGCGCTCCTCGGTACTCGGCCTCTGCTGAAGACAATGCTATGGCGGATTGCTTTTTGCTAGACCAGAAAATGGGGCCACCACCAAACATGAAGAAATATCTAGAAGTAGACTTCCGATCAATATAATCACCCACCCAATCGGAATCTATGTAACCAACCATCTCTAGCTTGGAGTCTGCAACATAGTGAATGTCGTAGGTCCTGGTTCCTTGAATATACTGGAGGATCCTCTTGGCTACCTTCCAATGAATATCATGACGCTGATGCATGTATATTGACACAAAATTCATGGCTTAACATATATCAGGCAGAGAATGAGTCAAGTAGAGCAAGCTACCTATTAGCTGTCGATAAATAGTGCAGTCCATGGGAGGTATGCTTTTTCCTTCTTCAAGGCTGATCCCTGAAAGGAAAGGGAATGGAATAGACTTACATTCAGCCACATTAAAATTTAATAATAGGTATGATATGTATTTGGACTAAGTGACCATTTTTCCATCAAATTTTTTTTCAATTTCGAGCCCCATAAATTGCTTCAAGAGCCCCAAATTGCTCATTTCAAATGCATCGTGGAGAGCAGTTTTGATGACTGAAATAGAAGTAACTGTGCTACCTATAATCAATAAGTCATCAAAATATAAAAAAATAAAATAAAATTACCATCAAACTACTTTATATACACATTCGGATCTGATTTACACCTTTGGAAGTTTTGCGAGAGAAGGAAATCATCCATCTTGGAATACCACTCTCTTAGGGCCTGTTTTAACCCGTATAGTGACTTCTTTAGTTTGCAAAAAAAAGATGGATCAGAAACGTAGCCCTCAGGATGCTTCATGTATATCTCCTCATGAATATCTCCATGAAGAAAGGCATACTTAACATCCATATGATGCATTTCCTAGTGCTTAGATGCAGAAATTGCCAAAACTAGGCGGATGGAGTCCATTTTTGCAACCGGTGCAAAAGTCTCATGGTAGTCCATAGCTTGAACTCGGGAGAAAATTTTGCTACCAGACTTGCCTTATATTTGTAGGTGCTTCCATCAGCAGTAAACTTATTCTGAAACAACCACTTGCATCGAACCAATTTCCTCCCCGGAGGAAGAGAAAATAGCTCCCAAGTAGTGTTCTTTTGAAGAGAATTCATCTCTTCATCCATGGAAACTCGCCATCTTGGATCATTCCGAGCATAGTAGTAAGACTTAGGGTATAAAATTATCATTAAATAACAAGATTCAGACAATAAATAATCAGGACAAGAGAGCGCAATACCTACTCTTTGGAAATCAGACTGGGTTCTCCTTGGATCATCCGGATTTCCAATGTTATCAGCTGCGGAGGAGAGTGTCTGTTGAGTCCAAGTTGGGAGATGATTTTGTACTTCAGGTTCTAATTCAGAATCTGATGTTTGATGTTCATTAATATTAGAAATTAGAGGATCCAAATCAGGGTCATCACCCCCAATTACATCATCCAAATATTCAGTAGAATAGGAAGGAATTCAATAGTTTTCTCCTTCACTAGTTCTGCCTCCTGAAGAGGCTCATCGAACATGACACTCCTTTCAATGATGATCTGTTTTGTTTCAATATCCAATAGATTGAAACCTTTAGATTCATTAGGATATACGATAAACATACATTCTATTCTTTGCGGTTGCAAAGCCCTCCTTTTATCAAGCGAAATTCGGGCCCATGTAGTGGACCCAAACACCCTCAGATTTGACACATCTGGCTTATGTCTGAAATATGCTTTGAAAGGGGTCTTCCATTTCATGGATGGGTGTGGAACTCTGTTTTGAATATATGCTGCAACATGCATGGCTTCCACCCACAAATTTCCATCCAACTTCTTTGATTCCAGCATACAAGTGGTCATCTCCTTGAGAGATCGATTGTTCCTCTTCGCTACACCGTTCTGCTGGGGAGTGTAGGGGACTGAATGCTGGATCTGAATACCATTTTGGGAGAATATATGTAGTAACTCATTACTAACATACTCTCCACCATTATCAAATCTCAAAATATTGATCTTTTTTCTAGATGCATCCTCAATCAAGGCCTTAAATTCAGTGAATTTTTCCAAGACTTCCGACTTTTTTTTGATAAGAAAGACCCATGTGTATCTGAAAAAGTCATCAATGAAAGTAAGAATGTACCTTGATCCATTCATGGATGTGATAGGCATGGGACTGCTGATATCAGAATGTATCAGTCCCAAGGTGCATGATGCTTGGCTTTCCTTCCCCTGATCAAAATTATGCTCAGGGTGGTTGCCAACAACACAACCCTTGCAAATTCCAGTGGTAGCTTTGATGACCGAGAGGCCTTCAACCATAGAATTCTTCTATGATTGCTGCAATTATTTAAAGTTCAATTGACCAAACCTCTCATTCCATAGTCTACTAATTTCATTTCCATGAGTCAGCAATGCGGTGGCCTTTGCATCCTCCACAAAATGGGAGAACTCGAAGGATTTTGCATGATGATTTGCAAGGCCTTTTGCTACAAGTTTTTCGGATGCAATTTCTGTGATCTCTACATCATCTGGGCTAAAGGAGACTCTCTTGGGAACTCCTGTATGTGTCATTTGATAAACAATTAGGAGGTTTGATGCAAGAGATGGTACATGTTACCACCTAAGTTGTACTTAGTGGTTTTTTTTATCAAGTGAGCCTGGTGAACTGGACAAGGATAACTTGTTCGAACTTCAGAGAACCTTCAGTATTGCTTCTGGGAAGCTTTGTTGTACTATATCACATGTTCATACCCCATGGGGGAATTGTAATAAATGTTCTAGCATGATAGTGTCTATAAAAGACTCGGTCTCTTAGAATTTATTTGTCAATCCGATCAGCCTAGGGTGTTTTTTCCCTTGGTTATTATTGGTTGTTAAATAAACGACTGATAATTTCTGAGTTTTTCACTCCATACCTCCAAAGTTGGGGTGGTCGGCTTGGCATTTAGGCCTATTGAGGTTATTAGAGTCTATCTGTCAATGTATAAACATGCTAGACATCATGGTCGAGTCATATGAACATGTCTAAGTCCCCCTAGGTTTTTTCAATTTTTCAATTTTTTAGTTTTTCAGTGTTTTTTATTAAAATTTAGTTTTTCCAAAACTTAGGCTATTTTTTAATAGTTTAATTGGAAAAATTGATTTTGTAATAAAAGTGGGCCAAATAATCTGTTTCAGTCATGTAGGTGCTCATTTTCAAGCTAAGAGCACCATGTAAACCCATGGACCCACTATTTCCTAGTTTTGAGTGATTTTCCATCACTCAGGTCAGAAAGCCCCAAAAATAAATTATTGATTATTTTAATTAATAAATTGATGAATAATGGAGCAAATACAAAATCATAGATCAGTGGATTCTTAGCCAATTTGGTTGAAATCAGTCAGATCTGGAGTAGATTGACTGGATCTGACAAATCCTTGACTGAAGGAGGTGATCAAATCAGATCCAGAGTTGATCTTTAGCATCCTTTATGGGGAATTTTGCCCTCCCTCTCTCCTCAACACGTTTTGGCTCATCTGGATGAGTTTTGGTGGATGCTTCAGTCAACAGGTTAGGGTGTCAGTCAGATTAGCTCTCCGATTAAAAATTGCACTCAGTGAGACTCAGATCTGGCTCAGTTAGACACAGATCAGGCATTGATGGACTCTTCATCAGTATATTTGGTCTATCTCCTTGGGATTTGTGCCCCCCCTGGGCTAGATCTCCTGGTTTTTGTATATATCCAAGCACAACTCCCTCTTCCAAGCTAGTAAGAGCTGGATTGAAGGGCTTGCCATTGTAACTGTGTATTGATCATCATTTTTTGAAATAAAGAGAAGCTTTGGAGGCTCAATTGTGGAGTACCTTTCATGTGTGGATTATCATTGTCATGCTGCATTCGAGGTGAAATTGCTATTTTTTCATTTTTTTGCACTTAACTGTTGTCTGCCTGAATGGTTATTGAAATCATAGGGATAGATCATTGTAACTAAGCTTACTTAATTCTATTTTTCTACATATGTTTGAATGAGATAATACCTATATGCTAAATAAGATTATTTACATGCTGTATCATCTACTTCTCATATGTATCTTCAGATTTAATGGTTCTGTTTACAGGAATTGTTGTGTAGCTTACAGGTTTCCCGTGACTAGAAGATCTATGGTTCAGGTTTGATTCCATTGGTTTCCAACAGAGATTGCTAATATTGTGCCCCTCGGTGCTTCATTACCAAGTTTCCTTTGTAGATCTGCTTCAGCAACAAGCACTTCTCTTCCCCTTTTCTTCCTTTAAAAATCTTAAATTTTCTTCAAATTGGTTACTATTAATGAGTCTTATTGCTCAGATCTGTCTCATTAAGAAAATTACACATAGATATAGTTAGTAATGTCCCTTCCTAATTCTAGATCTTAGTTTTGTTTTGCATATAAGGTTACATTTTAAGAGATCTAGCTGAAATTACCATATTTTTGCAAGCATTTTAATGAAAATTTGTAGCTTGCTTTTTAAGGTAGTTTCCTTTTATGTACGTTAAAATTTCATATTCTGCAATAAAAGTGCAAATATTATTGGCTTCCCAAAATGCAAGCCAAGATCCCAAGGAAAGCCTGCTTTCCTTGGTTCATGTTTTACCCTTTTAACTAGTTTTCAGCTTACTTTTTTTGGGTTAAAAGTAAGCTGACCCAAAGGTACTTTCAGAGTGATTTTGGGAATATTTTAGTCTAATATGCTTGCTTGTTTTTATCAGTTTTTCCAGAAAATAAAGGAAGCTTCTGCTTGAAAGTGGCCTTGGGAGCGTTCAAATCCCCCTAGGGGTCTCCCATTTGACTAAAACCTTTAATTTTCGCACTTTGTAAGCTCTTGATTTCACTCCGTATAAGGATCAAGAGGAATTATATCAGTTCTCTGATATTTTAACCGCTGTTAATAAAAATAATTTTTGAATAGGCTCTTTCGAGCCCATTCCCCATCCCCCCTGGGGGGATTTGCGCCGGTGTCTTTTTTGTTGCTTTTTGTTCATCCCTTTTCAAACTAGAATTGATCTAATCTTCAGGGTAGTATAATTTATTTCATTATCAATTTCATATTCCATATTTTATATTTCAAAGTAATCCTAATACTTACCCCACGACTTCTCGATTGACTTGAAAGGGGAAAGAGATTCGTGGTAGGACTAATCAGAAAACTAGAATTGTGTATCTGTTTTATTTTCTATCATTTGTTTTTCAGCTATTATAAAATTAACCCCTCCTTAATTCCCTGATTGAGATCCACTTGGATCGAAAGAGGTTCCCGAAGGGTTTTCTTTTAAACAAGAACACCCAGTTTAAAATTTACTAAAATTGACAAGACTCCGGTGTGTATGCTCTGCACTTGGATGCGGTTCATCCGATCAGTCAAGATATATCAAAAGAATTTGAGTGACTATAATAATTAGGACTCACTCTCCCAAATTTACAAACCATCAGGTGAAAATCCAACACCTAGATCAAACCTTTACGGTGGCAAAATACCCAAAGGAAGCGGGAACTTCTGAAAAGTGACCTTGGGGAACCGATCTCTATCACACTCTAACGGGTGCGTTATGAACAATAGCCCCAGAGAATCCATTCAGCCCACATATTCCTTGCGGGTAGCCGTGAAGGTTTAGTTTTGGACATACTCCAAGTACTCTCGGGTATATCTGGAGTCCACCCCTTCGCCTAATTTTAAACAACTCACACCTCAAATTTAACTTAAAACACAAAACATTCACTCCAAGCACATGCAAGTACATTGATATTATTTTTTGACTCCATTCTAAGGCACTGGTTATTTTCTTGCTTTATATATATATTGTGTCTCAGC
This sequence comes from Pseudotsuga menziesii, assembly GCA_001517045.1. Classification (NCBI taxonomy): domain Eukaryota; kingdom Viridiplantae; phylum Streptophyta; class Pinopsida; order Pinales; family Pinaceae; genus Pseudotsuga; species Pseudotsuga menziesii. The sequence goes on along the minus strand of LPNX010529904.1, from coordinate 105,765 downwards.
ATTGTGCTTTCGTGTGTTCATTTTTGTATCTTGCCATCTTTGATTGTCTATAGTTAAATTTCAAAACTCCTAAGTAACTCATTCAGTTTAACATCACTACACTAAGTAATTATCCTTAGTAACTTAATAGGGTCTACCCCCCTTGGCTCCATTAGGAGTTGAGCCTAAACAGAGGAGTCAAGAACAAGGTGACATCCTTGACTCAAGACTTTCCCCCAAGGACACACCGAGTGGCTTGAAGATTTCTGCGACGTGACCTAGGTGTGTGTAAGGCGGCAATAGTACATACATAACATTGGAAAAATAACCATGCTCAAGATCTACAATACCTTTTCCTTCAGATATGATTGTGGGGTCATATCCCATGTGGATGGGGATGTATTTTCCGGTCTCCAAAGATGAGAAAGAGTATCTTTCAGCCATCATGTGATTCAAAGCTCCAGAATCTATCAAGAGAGCTTTGGACTTTGAAGTGCTTGCCATGAGAGCATGACCTCTTTCATGCTGTGGTTCCTGATCTTGCTGATCTCTCCTCCGAAAGCTTTTCAGAAGATTGATGTGATTTTTCTGAAGAAGAGAATTAGCTTCATCAAGTTTCTTTTTCATGCATGCATGTTCAGGGTGGAAGCCCTTCCCGCAGTATGAGCACTTGAATTTTTCCTTTCCATGATGCCCTTTGCTTTTGTTCTTATTCGAGCTGGAAGGCTCTTCATGCTGCTGGTTTTCAAATCTAGGCTTAGGAGCTTAGAATTTTGTTTTTGGGTTCTTCTACTACTTTCCTTTACCCTTCAGATATTCGGGCCCAGAGACATGGGGGGCTTGATCACTAGAGGATCTGATGATACCCATATGGACAAGCTTATCATGTTCACTTGTTAGGGACTGTTATAGCTAATTTTACCACACATGGTTGATCACACTTTTATGGCCTTCCTTGTCCCTCTATAGACTCTTTGGACCCCATGGACTATTTTTGTACCTTTGATGTTTCCAAGATCATCCCTAAAAACACTCATTATTTGCTGTACGTGGATTTTAATCCCTTTCTTGCATATATACGCAGATATTGCCCCTAAACCTGTGTACATTGGGATGTGTGCAAAATGCCAAATGTTTTTGGAGTTTTCCTTGATGTGGATCTGAGTCACTTTCTTTTGGCCTTACATATGTCTCGAGATCGCTTGGATTTGACCTTCCATTACCCCATTGAAGCACTATATAAGGAACTCTTTGGATACATTGAGGAAGAGGAATTGAAGAGCAAGAAAAATATAGTCCATTGTTGCCATAGCTTGCTTATACTTGAGTTTGCATCTCTTTGTCCCTTGGAACACTTTGTGTTCTTCCTAAGCTTGCCTTTGCTTGTGAGCTTGCTATTAAGAGGTGAAGGATTGAGGTGGTGGAGGCCCAGGTGGAGGACTCATTTTCTCAGGTTCGTAGACATGCCGACAGAGGTTGTCACTTATGTAATCTCTGATTTACTTAATAGAAATATTTTTTCCTGTCCAATGATATGCATTTAAATGAATATTGAATCCATGGATGTGTTTAATTGCTTATGTATCATTGATTATATATGCTAGAGTAGGCATGGCACTATGTTATATAGCATGCTTGCCTTGTTTACTGTTGTTGAGAGTAAATTGCTAACGCAAGCGGGATTGGAAAAAGCTCAACGGGGATCTACTACAACCGTCCGGAATAAGGTATGTTTCGAGATCCTTTAGTGTTAGATGTTGTATTTCTCTTGCATATGGGGAAGGGATTGATTTATGCAGTTTATCTATCTTTTGTGGTACACCCCAATCCATAGGAAGTTTTCTCCGTAAAATGGACTCAATGAAGGCATTGAGTGAAGGCATCTTCCATCCAAGGGTTGTGAGCTTCCCTGCATGAAATGTAGAGACAAACACCGAATAATCAGCTCCAAGTTTGGAGAGTATGGTGAGGATGAGCTGATCATCCTCCTTCTCCACCTTACAATGCTTCAACAGTAAGACAATGTGCTTGAACTTTGTGAAAACATCATTTAAGGTCTTGAAATTGGAAGGTTGGAAGGTTGGAGAAACAGCAACTCATTTTCAAGCTGGTAGACTCTCAAATCATCCTGTTTTCCATATAGGGTTTCCAATTTGTCCCAAATTTCCTTTGGAGTCTTTAATCCTGAGAGATGGAAAAGAAGATCCCGGGAAATAGAGAGGCACAAGAATCCGAATGCTTCATCTTTCTTGTTCAAGAATCTAGCTTTGTCTATCACATGAGTAGGCTCTTCTTCAGTGTCCATAGTGACCTGGTAGAGTCCTCTGGCACATATGTTAGCAACCCAAATGGCACTTCTCCATCCGAGTGCCAACATTTCCTATGTTGGCGCACAAAAGGACATTTATGGATTGAAGGTTGCCTAAAACACTATAGTTGGGCATGTGATGAAATACATTCATTATCCATCTAGCTTGCCATTTTTACCTTTGCATATGTCAATTTTTGTATGTGCCTTTGCCTATATGCAACCTGCGTACATACGCGACTTTTCCTACAGTAGGTCGCGTACTGTACGCGAGTATTTGTTATTGCAACCCACGTACAGATCTGTACGCAGGTTTACCTTAGAGCAAATTGCGTGTCATACGCAGGTTGCCAGTATCAATACCTATGCATGCTTTTATTTGACATTAAAAATAATAAATCGTGATTATTTGAGATTTGTTAAGCCCTTAACTATAACCATCTTAACTGTCTCAACCTCCTCAACCCTCGAAACTGCCTTATTTCACTAAGTATAAATAAAGGCCTTGGGGAGGGTAAAAATCAATCATACTTGGAGAGCAAAGTTATGCTGGTGGTGTCTATTCAAAAGTCTTTGGAGCAGTAGAGATCAGAATCCTTTGGTTACAGAGGAGTCCTTGTCTCAGGCGTTGGGTTGTAATCTTAACTCATTCACTATTCTTAATAAAGAGAATCCTTATTCCAAATGTGTTTTGAATGTCTTTCATGTATCATGGTTTGATGAATATTTATGATTAAGTACTCTATATAATGTTTATCTAACCTGCCCTATATACATGTATAAGCTTGCACTTGGAGGATTTGCTCTTTACAGGTGAAGGAGGAATATCCCTGAAAGCTTTGGAGGAGAAGCAGAGCGGAAGAAGACAAAGCTAGGATCAACCGTCGTGAATCGGGTGAGTCTATCCTATCTTCTTGTTTCCTTTCTGTACTTTAAAGTTGATTGCCTGCAAGTTTTAAGAGTATGTTGGTAACCCCAGACCTTCGGTTATAAGGTGTTTATTCCTGTACAACAGAACTGGCGACTCCAATGGGGAACCCAGATTGCTGTAGGTTATTTCTGTCACCCTTAACTAGTCTTTGCCTTGAGTTTGTGTGTGGTATTTTATCCTAGTTCATGCTTACCATAGTGTTTGAAGGCCATGTGGATTTTTCTTCTTTTTGAGAAAATTTTGTACCTGTACGCAGGTTTCTCTCATACACAGTCACGTATAGAGGCCTGCATATGCGGGTTGCTGTCTAGGACAGTCGCGTACAATACGTGAGTTGCCCTTATACACAGTCGCATACAAGCCTGGAAATAGGGGTTTTTGGGCTAGGGTTTGCTTGTCCCTGTCCTTTTGTGATTCCTGTTTGTTAGTTGGCCCCCTTTATAAACACTGTGCTGTTAGTCTGATGACCTTGGAGGCCACACCTTGTGCTTTCTTGTAAAGCCCTTGGGTTTCTTTTGTTTGGATTGTCTTCTGTTTTCATTTTGAAGTAGGTTTTCCTGGTTGGGTTATAGGTTGAAGTGTTTTTGTCCGAATCAGTGATCATGGTTTTGGGCAATGTTTTTTCTAGTCTATCTTTGGATAGTGATTAGTTTGTCACTTACCTTCGTGAGTTTTCAGTGATTTCTTGTCATTGTACCTGCCCAAGCTAGGGTTCCCCGTCTTCCCTTGTTGGTTGATTTTTGGTCTTATTAATCTGTTTACTTCAGCTTGTTTGTTTTATACAGTTGATTTGATCCAAGTATACTCAAGTTTAGTGCATTTTAGGTGCATGGTAGTCTTTGAGCATTTTGAAAAATGAAAAGAAAACATTAGAAACTTTTGCATTTGATTTGCATATAGTAGTTTTGTTTTCAGTTTTTGAATATAATCCCAAAAATTACAAAAAATATAGTCTTAGTTTTCTTTTTGCATTTATAAAAGAAAAAGAAAAACACATGTTTTCTTTATATGCATGTAGATTAGTTTTTTAGTCTAGATTGCATGGCATATAGTTGTTTTTGATAAAAATAAAAAGAATTTGTTCTTTTGTGGCTTTCAAGTTTTCTATTTGAAAAATAAAGAGAATACTTTTTGCTTTTTGCATTTCTTTTCTCTTTGCTTAGTCATTTTGTTTCAAATTTGAGTCAAAACACCACATAAGTTTCACGCCATTTACCCTCTGACTAAAAACAGCCCTTAAAATAAACGATATAATTTAAAAATTATTAGTAAGTTTTATTTTATAGGGTCATACACCAACTAGCTCAGGCTAGACTTGTGGGATAGGGATTTTTAACTCTCCACAAGTATTTAAATCTCAGACGTAGTTGGCCAATCACTAGGTAAACCCTTTTCTATGTTGATTGTATCTGGGAAGCTCCTCTCAAACGAGAGTTAAGCACGAGGTCGCGTGGAGACTTGGACTGAGGAGATAACCCTTCGATTCCTTGTCAAAGCGTAGACCAAGGTTTTTGTGCATCTAGGGATTCTGTCTTAGACAGGGTTTCGGGCTTTTCTACCCTGCCCGTGCGTACGAATTAGGCTTGCGATTGTCCCCCCAGACTATCAATATAGTTAAGGTAGCCTTTAGTCTCTTTGACATCTAGGGTTCATACATAGGTACACCGGAAGGCTATTTCTAGTTGACCTTGGACGGGCTTGGAAGATAACCCCGGTAGAAGGTGTGGGAGGGTGGTGGGTGATTCCTTTGCTTGTGCCTAAGAACATCTATAGGGACACCAAGTAACTGTCTCTCATCTTTCTTTTGGAAAGCGTATCTTATACCTGTTTGTCTGTTTGGATTTAGGAGTTTTTAGTGAGTGTTGTGTGGTTTGTTTGTACTTAGTGTGCCTTTAGGTGTGTGCTTGGTACTTTTGGCTTCGTGTTGACCTCAAATTTTGTCTCCTTGTTTGAAACTGTGTCTAACACTCCTTTGAACACCAACCAAGAGATCCCCACAATTGGAACTCCTTGTAATATTCCTCTCATGGGGAATGTTGGTGTTCCTTTGATGGCCACCCTAAATATTCCTGGATTCACCCTAGGGCTACCGGTGTGTTTGTTTTCCACTCCAAATGTCCTGAATGCTCATAGTGCTTCTCAAGTAAGCTCCTTATATCAAGGGAATCAAAGCACTGCCTCCCATTCACCTGTAGCTGATTCTCCTCCTCCTTCTACCTCATGCGATGAAAGTACTAATACTAGTAACCGACAGTCCAAAAGGAGTAAAAGAAGGGGGAATAGGAAGAAGGAACATAAGCAAGGGGGCACCCGTTCAACCTCTGCTGGTCAAGTTGAACCTCACCACCCAGCCTCTGCAGTCCATCCTGGGGGCACCCATCCAACCTTTGCAGGTCATGTTGGATCTAAGCACTCAACCTATGCAAGTCAAGTTGATATTCACCATCTAGTCTTTGTTGATCACGCTGGTGGGATCCTTCCAACCTTTCCAAGTCATGTTGAATCCAGTCACTCAGCCTGTATAGTTCATGCTGAGCACACTCATTCAACCTCTGATGTTCAAGTTGAACCTCCCCATCCAACCTCTGCAAGTCATGATGGATCCATCCACCCAGCCTCTGAAGTTCATGCTGGGGGCACACACTCAACTGTTGCAAAGCATGTTGATCCTAACCATTTAGCCTCTGTTTTTCATGCTGGAGGTGCCCATCCAACCTTTGCAGGTCGTGTTGGACCCAGTCTCTCAGCCTCTGCAAGTCATGCAGGGGCAGCCTCTCAGCCTCTATAGTTCATGCTGAAGACAATTTGTCAGCCACAGCGAGCCATGTTGACACTGTTGAAAAGACTAACCGTTCAAAACACAAGCCCAAGTTTCCTTGTAAGATTTGTGAGGGAGACCACCTTAATTATAAATGCTCTTCTATCGTGGAGGCGTGAAGAGTTTGGTTTCATGGTCATCCCATTTTTGAACATTCTGAAGCTTTTCAACAACCAACCTCTCTTAGTCAGGTTGGACCCAGTCACCCAGCCTCTGGTGTTCATGCTGGGGGCAAACTCTTAGCCTCTATAGGTCATGCTAAGAGCAAATAGTCAGCCATTGCTAGTGATGTTGACACCATTGAGAAAAATGGTCGTTCAAAGTGCAAACTTAAGTTCCCCTGTAAGCTATGCAAGGGAGATCATCTTACTCACCAGTGCCCTGCTATCGTAGAGGTGCGAAGAGTGTGGTCCAAGACTCAAGAATTTCCTTCTCCTAAACAAGCTATAGTTTCTCAACAACCTACTCAACCTTTGGTTGATCAAGTGGTTGAACCAATCTCAAATTTGGTTGATCCCACTCTTATTTCGGAGAGTGATCCTGATGTGATTGAACCAATGTCATATTTGGTCAATCCCACTCTCCCTTCAGAGAGTGACTTTCACGAATCGGTTGAATCGAGTTCAGTATCGATCAATCCCACTCTTCCTTTAGAGAGTGAAGTGTCTACTAGTCACATTTTCTTCACTGCCAGTTCAGAACTTACTGAACAAGGGGGCACTAAACTTGCTTCGGATCAACCCCCACCAAGCTCTCAGATTGCTTCCTTTGATTGGGATAGCCTAGTTGAGCCGCGCCTTCCTTTTGATGCACCTTTCTAGATAAAGGTCAAAGTCAAATCATACACGATTGCTCATTGTATTGTTGATGAAGGAGCCTCACTTAGTATCTTGTCTGCTTGTGCTTGGCGAGGCATGGGATCTCCCAGCCTTCTGTCGACCTCTAGTCAGTTACTGGAATTTGATAGAAGAACGAGTATAGCCTTGGGAATTATTTCTCAAACACCTATTACTTTGGGTGGAAAGACCGTCTTAGTTGAATTCATGGTGATAGAAGACCCCTTGGACTTTAATATGCTCCTTGGACGTGATTATGTCTATGCCATGCAAGACGTGGTGTCAACATTCTTTCGTGTGATGTACTTTAATGATGGCGAAGAAATTGTCACTATCGATTAGTTGGATTTTCTTGATCCGTCTCCTGACCCAACTAGAGACCAGGTCTTTCCTTTATTGATTCCTAGTGTTTCTATAGACACTACCCCACCATAGGTGAACTATGTGGCCTCATGTCCTTTGCATTCAATTGCTACTGAGAAGCAGCCTCTGTTTTCATGCTTACCTTCTCGAGACTTGGTCCCAACAGTTGACCAGGTGAGTCATCCTATATAGACCATGGAGCCTACTCTCCACTCTGTTGATCCATTTGAAAGTTTAGACATGTGTCCTATCTCGGATGATCTCCTTCCTTCAAATGAAGTCTTCCTAGAGTCTTTGATACAGTCTGACCTTCTTTTGGATGTTGGTTTAGTTGTGACTAAGTCTAACCTTGATTTTCTTAGTAAGACTAATTTTCACATGGATCGGTCTTCTTATGTTGGTCTTGTTGAGTTTTTGGACTCTCCCTTCGAATAGCAAGTCAATGATCCTGACGAGTTTGATTTTTCTTATGAATCTTTCAACTCACGTGATATTGAGTTTGTTTCTGTAGACTCTATATCCCTTGTTGATTTTTGCTCTCCTTTTGAGGTCGATCTTATTGATTATAAACCCTCAGATCTTGGCACTATAGAGTCCTCTTTCGTTGATTCTACCTTAACTACATCTTTTGTAGAAGATAGCAAAGCCACATGTGTTTCTTCCAAAGTGACCCGCATCGGATCTTTTCTTCTGAATATGATCCTGATGTTGTTGTTTCTTGGAGACATGATTCTTAGTTGGATTCACAATTGTTTATTGGCCTTGTCTTATTGTTCAAGCTGTAAATGCATTTGCATGTGTCCTGCTCACGCTTATGAGCCTGATGCCAGCTTCCATGCTTTTAGCTCGTTGTATAAGCCCTCATCTTTGTTCTCATCGTCGCTCAGCCTTGTATCATTTTTCCTTAGAAACTTAACACCTTTTACCTTGAGGAGATGTTCCCCGAGTGTCCTTATCTTGCTCTCTTTCCTTGCATTATGCATAGGTTTGTTCCTCCCTCTTGGAACTAGTTTCACTTGCCTATGACACTCGTCTCCTCGCATTTAGAGCATTCTTTCTGCTTTCCTTCAAGCTCGTTAAAAATAGTAAGGAGGCCACGAGTTGACTTTTATGGACTCGTTAAAACTTCACGGGAAATATTTTGAGTTTCTTTAGTCCCAGGTCTGACTCCTCAAAATAGACTTGACTGGAGAGTAAACTTGTCCATTCAGGCTCGTTAAGAATATGTGAATGGGCATCCACATTGGTGGTAGGTTATCTCTTTCTCGGACCATGTGGAATAATACGAGAAAGGAACACTCTCTTTTCTTTGGAATTGAGAAGAGTATTCTCAGGCATAGGTTTATCGCTTTTCCGGACCTGAGGGACTAAACTTACGGAAAAGGAACCCCTGGTATGAGCTTAGTTTTCTCTTTTTCGTGCTCTGGACGTAAACATGAAAAAGATTCTGAGTGTACTTTATGTCTTTGTCATGCTCGTTAAACCCTAAAGAACAAAGAATCGAGTTTATTGTTGTAATCCCCATTTCTCGTAATCAAATGGATATTTCTGAGTGATCTTGCCTTCCTTCACACTCGTAAAACTCAGGCTATAAGCTGATTTTGAAGGAGCGTTGGGTAGGTGGTAATTTAACCTTTTTCGGACCTTCCTGACTAAATACGAAAAAGGTGCGCCTTACTTCTTCGGAAGCTAAGAGATTTCTTCTGTGGTATGTTTTATACTTTTTCGGCCTCAAGAGACTAAATTGGACGAAAAAGGACCCCCCTGGAGTCTTCTTTGGAGTTTTCAAACTCTCTAAATGTGAAAACACCAGCTGAGCATGTACTAGTTTGGGCTCATTAAATCCGTGAATTAGTGACACTATCAAGCATTATTTTCTCTTCTCTTCAAGCTTGTTAAAAAATGAAGAGAGATCCGAGTTGAATTTCCTGGACTCGTTAAAATTTAACAGGGAAGGTAAGGAAGAAGTTTTCTCTTGTTTTCATTTAGTGGCAGCATGTCATCCTTGAACATAGCAATCTCTATTTTTTCCGATACCCATGTCTCAGTGTTCACTTTTCGTTCAGCTATTACTTTGAGTTTACTACTCCTCCTCTTGTCCGTTATACCTGGGGAATTTGATCATGTCTCCTCCATGACAGATAAATCTAGTTGTTCTATCTATAAAGTTAAAAGCTGCCTTGGGGCATCTCTTTGTCGTGCTCACTGTTCAAGGACTCAACCCAATGTTTTGATCTTTATCCTGATCCTATCATTGTTATATCTGTTATCTATTATGTCTCCCTTCCTTTTCCCAGTTTCTAGTCACTCTTGTGATCCGTTGGAGGATCTATTGCCTTCCTTATCACATCATGGTTTCATTTCAGTACTTCCTGATGATGAAGACCTAGAGTTTTGACGATAGTAACTCAAGATTCACTTCCATCATTGGTGAATTCCTTTGTTTCAGTTGTCGATTATCACCAATTGATTGACAAACTGTTGAATCCTTTCCATGTTCGACTTCAGCTTACATTTATTCACATGGCTTGGATTGTACTGGTTCTTTGGGATTGTTTATGAAGACCTTAATTCCTGACCTATGGACTAAGTTGTGCAAGATTATGTTCCATTTATGTACACAGCTTCCAGATCTTTGAAGACTCATCATTATTGTATATTGTGGCTTCGCTCCACCTTTGTAATATACGTGGTCTTGTACCCATATCATATGATGTACTCAAATATTGTAAAGGATATAGTGTTCCAGTATATTGAACATAGCATCCTCAGATATGACTTTGTATATGACATTATTATGTATTTGTTTCAGGTACTACCTCTGCTCCATTGGATTTTTGAGTTCTCCAAAGATAAATATTATAATGTATTTCAGCCATCACTTCCCTCTGACCTCACACATTAGGGGACATCTGTTATCAACCCAAATGTCACTTCTCTGTCTGAGTGCCAAAATTTCCTATGTTGGCACACAAAAGGACATTTATGGATTGAAGGTTTTCTAAAACACTATAGATGGGCATGTTATGAAACACATTCATTATCCATCCAGCTTGCCATTTTTACCTTTGCATATGTCAATTGATGTACGCACCTTTGCCTATATGCAACCCACGTACATACGCGACTTTTCCTACAGCATGTCACGTACTGTACGCGAGTATTTGTTATTGCAACCCGCGTATAGATCTGTACATGGGTTTCCCTTAGAGAAACTCGCGTGTCATACGCGGGTTGCCAGTATCAATACCTGCGTACGCTTTCCTTTGACATTAAAAATAATAAATCACGATTATTTGAGATTTGTTAAGCCCTTAAATATAACCATCTTAATTGTCTCAACCTCCTCAACCCTCGAAACTTCCTTATTTCACTAAGTATAAATAAAGGCCTTGGGGAGGGTAAAAATCAATCATACTTGGAGAGCAAAGTTATGCTGGTGGTGTCTATTCAGAAGTATTTGGAGTAGCAGAACTCATAATCCTTTGGTTGTAGAGGAGTCCTTGTCTCAGGCGTTGGGTTGTAATCTTAACTCATTCACTATTGTTAATAAAGAGAATCTTTATTCCAAATGTGTTTTGAATGTCTTTTATGTATCATGGTTTGATGAATATTTATGATTAAGTACTCTATATACTGTTTATCTAACCTGTCCTATATACATGTATAATCTTGCACTTGGAGGATTTGCTCTTTACAGGTGAAGGAGGAACATCCCTGAAAGCTTTGGAGGAGAAGCATAGTGGAAAAAGACAAAGCTAGGATCAACCATCGTGAATCGGGTGAGTCTATCCTATCTTCTTGTTTCCTTTCTGTACTTTAAAGTTGATTGCCTGCAAGTTTTAAGAGTATGTTGGTAACCCCAGACCTTCGGTTATAAGGTGTTTATTCTTGTACAACAACGTAGCTGGATCTCCATATCTCCTTTCTATGAATGGAAATTGAACGGAGTCAAGAGTTCGACGGAAGAAGCCATCTCAAATTGCTGGAACGAATGCTTTCACCTGTTAAAACCTGCAAATCACAACAAAAGGGGCACCGTAAGGTTGAACAACCTGCACATTTTAGGCTTTCATCACATCGAGCATAGTTGATCAAGCACGCTTGAGAAACAATTCCTTAACTTGGGGTATTAAGTGGCAAGTCTTGGCTTTTGGTGCAGTGCTAGATTTTTGAGCTTTTGCTCAATTTTTCAAGAAATATCTTTAAAAAACCATGTTTTTGAGAGATCGGAGCTTTGTCCTGCCATAAGCTCTGATACCATATTAATCTATCACAGTGATCTAGGGACTAAAAATACAGTCTCACAAATATTTTAGACAATTAAGCATAAAATTGGCATAATGATGTTGCAATGGAAGTAGCATCTTTGTATAATCAATAAAGAATGAGTAATACAATACAATGATCATGCAAGGTGCATGAATTCCAAGACAATTCAAATTCCCAAGGAGGTCATTCGAATTGAATGAATGGGTGTAGATTAACTGATTGTAAGCCATAATAAACACACTTGGTTAATCAACTGATGAAGTCCTGATTGACTCAACTGAGTCCTAACTGAAGTCAAAGTGCAATAGATGACTGAGTCTAATTGAAAGTAGCTCAGACACATATCATTGCATTCCAACCAACAAGTGGTAGCGCATCATTAACTCCAATGAACCTTGATGAGGTTAATCAAAGTCAAACTGGTCATCAGAGGTGGTTGGAGGCACCCTAGTTGACTCCAGTTCATAAATATTAATAAAAATAATCAATATAATGAATGGAGGCACCTTGACAACTTAGCTTAACTGATTGTAATAATCAGTTAGCAATTAGGTGCATTTATGACACTTAGATCACCCCTAGAGTGCTCCAGTTAGCCTCCCCGAATGAAGGAGAAGGCTTAGTTGGCCTCCTTGACTGAAGGTAGGGGTGGGTGTGCTCATGCTCATGTCATAGTGTGCTCATCTGATGCCGATTAAGTCAATAAAACTTAGGATAGTGGTTTAACAAGGTCAAATTGACAAAATTAAATGTGCATGGTGGGTATAGGGGTTTAACAAGGTCAAAATGACCAAATTAAGTCTACATGGTGGGTAAATGTCTCCAACTGAATGTTATACAGGTGGAACCTAAAGGATAATTTCAAGTGGAATCAGAACACATTCTCGACAGGAGAGAAATTTTACTCTGGAACCATACCATTAGACATGTCAAGGTGTAATGGAAACACCTTAGTCTAGAGGAGTCCACTTGGGAATTGGAAATTAATATGCGAGAATCATATCCAATTCTATTTTAGAGTGAAATAATGGAAGAATAAAAGGACAAATAAAAAACAACACCTAGGACAGTGTTAAACTTAGAGGGGAGGTCTATGTAATACACCAAACAATTACTAAATTGTTAATTACTTTGAATATTTATTTTTTTATATTTTGACAAATAAAGTCAAATAAAATGTAATGGAATTATTATTATTGATTAATTAAATAATTGAGAGGAATCAGAACTGAAGTAACCATTAAAAGAGTGTTTGCTGACCCATAAGGGGAAATAACAAATGATGAAATCTGCTGAGTAAGAACTCAAGTGATACAGGAGGCATCTTCCCCAAAATTAGGTCAACACTCCTTGTGGAGAATTAAAGAGCAGGTGGCTCATAAATGTCCAAGTCCTAGGAAAAATACTATAAAATAGTATTTCCATTGAATAAGCAGGAGGGTGTGATGGATGGGGAAATAATCTATTGATGTAAATAGGTGCCTTATTGATCGGAATTTTCCCTTGTGGTTCATCAAATAGGATTGAGGGTTCTGGACCAAGTAAGCTTGGCCTCTCTAGGAGTTGTTTGGGAGGAACAACATATCTAGTTCTATTTTCCCATAAGTGGTGACAGGCTCCTTACTGAATCATTAAATGTTTTCATCTTGATAATTAAATTTTGAAAGTAGCTTATAATTCTGAATGCTTTTATAAATTTAAATTATGCAACGCATTAAATAGTTTCCTTCTAACTTGTTTATTATTATTCTTTTATACTTTCTTTAGCAGTCAATTTTCTTATACACATAAATGGAGGAATTACACTTACTTTTCCTATAGAGAAAACAAGAAAGTTAAATTGTAAACTATACAAATCTCCTATCGAAGATCTCATTATTAAGATAAATATCAATCAATTCAATTCTTTATTTCTTCAAACAAATTACATACACGATAAGGAGAGCCAGGAGGCCTCTCTTCACATATTTTTAATACAGTAAGGTATAAAATAAATAAACTAATTAAACAATATAATCACAACATTTATGAGTTGTAGGATTCATACAAAGATTTCATCTCTCTTTAAATAAAGATAAATGTACATACTATTACAAGTATTTGTTTTTAGCCATTGAAATATCAAAGTATTAACATATACGAAAAAAATTATTTAACTAAAATCCCAACAGATCCAAATAAAACATCTAATTAAAAGATCCAATAAATACAATCACAATAAACCAAATCGATTCAAGATCCTTAGGTTACAGTCCTAGGAACCAGCTACTAGACAAATCAGAATCCAATCCAAATTAACTAACTTTTTAAGTAAAAAATTGTTCAGTTGAATCCATGATGGTTGTGTACCACTATTTCCAAAACTTTTACCCTACAATCTATCCCAAATCATATTGGTTTTTCAAATCACAATACCAGACCCAACATTGTAAAAATCAACTTATCATAAAAAATGACGACGACTGTAAAGCCCTCTTTCTTCCATATCCAAAGCCGAGAGAGCTTGGATTGTAGACAACCTGTTCATAATAAAAGGATGAAGCATACTTTGTAGCATACTGTCAAACGAAGTAACCACACCATTCGGTATATGCAAACAAGTCAGCAAATGTTAGTAACCAGAGATAGAATTTTTTATACATCACTTTCAGAACCAAAAAGGAATAGGATAAAGTTTTTCTTCACACCTCATAAATAGAGTAACATAGGCGTAGCAGGAAGTGAACCCATGCTTCGCAAGCATGGACTTTTGATAGACTTTGTCAATCTAGTTTAGAGGTGTAAAGACTAATGGGTTAAAATTGTTAACTAATTCTAACCCTGTAAAGAAAACATTTCTTTTATTAATGAGAAAAAAACTTAAATCGCTAAGGGCATGTTATTCAAAATAAATAAATGAAATATTACCTTGAAATTTAAAGTTTGACCTTAATGGCGAGGCATGATAATTCTCTTAACTCATTTAATTGATGAAGTAGTCACCTCCTCTGTCCTATGGCCTCACCTATCAAACAGAGAGTTAGTATTGCTTTTAAAAATAAAATTTAAATTTTGGTTAAATACACACTTGGGGACGGAAGTTTACCTTTAGCAAGATGCTGTAAGAGCCGAGGGTTATTATCCTCCAAGCTCACCGTTCATTCCATTCATTCCTATGCCCTGCAGAAAATAAAAGCGATAGAGTTAGTCTTCATTTGTTACCCGAAAATATTTTTAAAGACTTAAACATTTTCTCTTTGCTACCATCGCTGATTTCAGGAATATTCCTCATTCGACAGCCGAAGGAAGAGAAGCCAATATATCTTCAACTTATCAAACATGAAAACAAGGATGTCTAATACTGCGCAGAGGAAAGACTCGACCTAACTAACTGCAATTTTTTAAATAACACAAAGTAAGTTGTTCATCAAAGATGCAGAATTCTAGCAGTCATGCCTAGAAGTAGACTAAGAACAAACATAACATATCCATGATGCAAGATTAAAACCATTGAATAAACACATAGAGAACAAAGGAAAAAATCACCATGACAGAGTAATTATCTCAACGAAGAAACCCTCAGATATCTTTCAACTCTGTGGATTGCATGGAGTACATTTGTAAGGATGGGATCCATTCTCCCTTTCCACGAGAGCATTTAAAACCTACTCCATTATTAATTTGGCCTAGCTGCGCTGTCAACTTGCATGCCATGGATAAGGCACAAATTTAAGACTTCATTTAAACCCATCTTTCCTCATGCTGCCATCCATTTTTACAGTTAACTCTTAAACCCTTGTGCCTCCCTTAGGCTACATAGTAAGGATACAACTTAGGCTATGCCTTATCAAGCATGTCTTAAACCATGTAAATCTTTCAAGGCTTGTATCCCCTTTCCTGTGTTAAACACCTTACTTTATAAACATAGGACAATAATAAAAAAAACTCATCATTAATTTTCTTAATTACCTTCCTCAATCTGAATACTTATGTCTAGTATGTTAGCATAGGATTAGGGTCCCTGGACTTAGGATTTAGTCCCAATAAAAAGAAAAGAAACACTTTGTTCTTAACGTTAACATATTACCTTGTCGTAAGGCTATAACTCCAGGTTGATCATTGTTGAAGTTTATTGTCGGACGTACAACAAGCCCTGTATTAACACAAATAAGAAGACACATTATAATCAATCACGTGGAAAGATAAAAATGGAATTACGATTATGAAAATACTTTACGACTTTTAAATGGAATGAAATTATTTTTATTTTTTGGTTTTGTGATAGGTATGATTGTTAACATCTATAAAACAAAATCTATGATAATAAAGACCAATAAAGACAACTACACTAATTATATATATGCCAATAGTAAATTGGAGCAAGTGACTACTTACAAATATCTAATAATTGATCTTCATCATAAGCTCAACTGGAACTATAACATTGAGAAAATGATGAATGGAGAGTTGAAAGATTATTTTGGTCTTGAAAACAACTATAAATCATCCAACTTGGTCCTTTGGGATAAAAAGAAATTCCTCTTTGAAACCCTTGTCATTCGTATTATCTTATATGGTTGTGAAGTACGGGATTGCAACAATTCTAGAGACTCTTGGAAAATATTTTATAACTTATAACCTTGAAAAATAAAAAGCAATACACCTTTATCCTATTCTTTTCATAGACCTAGGTGTTTCCTCCATCAAGAGAATGTATCTTTTCATAGAAGTAGGTGTTTCCTCCATCAAGAGAATCTATATGACTAGGTACCTAATGTACCAGCATAACATGAATAACATGGGAGACAAGAGACTTTCTAAAATTGGTTTAACATTAATTCAAAACTATCTATTCCCCAAGAGAGGTTCATGCAAAGATACCATGACTTAGAAAAACGACCATTGGGGCATTGGCGAAAATGACACTTTGAAGAATAACAATAATGTGAAAAATAGTATTACATATAAATTTAGAGAGAATTTGTGGTGTGAGAACTATTTAGAGGTTAAAAGAAAATTAAGATACTATAAAGATATAATTAACCCTAATATAGAAGATCAATAGTATCTCTCAGTATTAACTAGCTTAAAGAATACAATTAAGATAGACAAGATAACAACAAACTCTCATGATATTTATAGCGAAACATGGTGTTGGTCAATTCCTAAAACACCATGGGTGGAAAGGATTTGTTATCTTTGTGAGTCTATGATCGTTCTCATGATGAAAATCACTTTTTTTAGTGTGCCCTGTTTGCACCCACATTAGACCTCAGTTTCATAGTATTTGAAACAATAAAAACATTTCTAAGCTCCTAACTTGACAAAACTATAGTGAGCTAGGAAAGCTTTTCTTCAAGCTTTTTGAGCATAGGAATACAATTTTAAAGAAAACTAAATATTTCTCTTCTTTCTTCTTAATTTTTGATAGACTAAAGTTAATCTCAATGAATGTTAATCATCATCATCATTATCATCATTTTTATTTCCTTAAATATATTGCTTTTTTATATAATTTTCATTTTTATTATTAATTAATTTTTTCTTTCTAAATTTTTTTGATAATAAAATAATAAACATATGCTTTAAATTTTTATTTTTATTTATCTAAATGTATTAATTATTGATTTTTAGTTCTTTATTTATGATTCCATATTTCTTTATTCTACTTATTTTTTTACCTTTTTAAAGTATATTTTTCAATTTGTTTGTTAGGACTCTAGTTGGAAATCTAAAAAAATCTTAGATTCACTTATATTAGTTATGGAAAATGCATAGTCTTAGTTCCATAAGGGAATTTGAGAGTGTTATGCATTAAAAAACACAACTTAAACGCTTCCAAATTTGGATTTTGACAAAAAATATTATTGGATTCTGACAAAAAATCATCAAAAAGTCCAAAACATACTTTTTTTTGTTAGAACCTTCCTAACTTTTAGGTGACCTTTTTTTATAAGAAACCATGACCCTGGGGCATCTAAGCCGTCAAAATCACCTAGGTATCGCACCTGGCCGAGGCCACACCAACCCTCAACTTGTTGGATTTTGGGTCTCTCATCCCAACTAGCCCACCCCTTAGGGGTATTGAACTCAGGTTGCCTCGCTGACGAGATCTACGCCTTAACTAAATGAGCTAGCAGAATTGAGAGTTCAAATTGTAGAATAAATAGATTACTCCATCATCATCATCATCATCATCATCATCATCATTATTCTTTATTCATGTTATTCATATTTTATTTAATTATTTAGTATTTAATATTTTGTTAACTAATATTTTGTTGATTAATATTTATTTATTTAATATTTAAAATAATAAAAAATTATATTATTTATATAGTAATTTATTTTGTTAATAACATTAATTTGATTATAATAATACTTAATAATATTTGTAACTATTACTACTATTATTACTCTACTACTACTACTAATAATAATTTATATGATTTATTTATGTATTTGTATTTATTATTATTTATTTATATTTGATATTTTATTTATTTGTATCTTTCCTTATAATAAAATATTTTTATATTTGATAACAATAACAAGAACAATATTAACTCAACATTCTCTCTCATTAGGTGGACCATGAAAATTAATAATATGGTTGATATATGCCAATCGACAACATGATTTAAGGTGGAGAAAAGAATACTCACGTCGTCCGTCAACATATATCAAACATATCATTTATTAGAATGGTTATGTTAGGGACACTCAACATACAATGTTTTGTTGATTGAAAAAAAGTACCTCATCATGCCTTTTGTGAAAGAATTCATTTTAGATGATAAATTTATTTTAGGGTTGTGCATTCATCTCCCATTTTCCTTAGTAGTTTGAATGTGCATTAAATACTTAGGACTTCAAAATTGTCTACTTGGATTCTTACATGTAAATTTGATGGAATTGAAAGTGAGGGGTCTATTGGCCCTCTTTAGAGTTTTTTCTATACTTTATGTTTGGATCTTTTCATGTCCATAGGCCTCATTGCTTGTTCAATGGTTGACAGTGTTAGCTTTTTATAATTCCTGTTCTATTTTCTAACCAAAACTTATTTCTTTATGTGACGGTTGTCAGTATTTGTCAAGTTTTTCCTTTGCAAGCTATCCACTTCTTCAAAATTCAACCATGTTCATTGAGGTTATTTTTCTCTCTTCTTCATAGTTTTAGTTGGATCTTTTAGTTTACATGGATGTCCCTCTCTTTCCATTCACCGTATCATTGTTAGATTGTAATATCCTGAATTTTTGACCTGAAACTTATGGGCATAAGTCCCATTGCATGTGATGTTGCTTTGATATTGTATTTTGTATATTGGGCATAAGACCCCACTGCACATGAGAATAATGATTTGTTTGATATATTGGACGTAAGCCAAATGCATATGTTTTATGTATACGATTTCATGTGTTGAGAGTGGACCCTCAAGCACATGATGAGATGTTTGTGCTGAGTGCAAGCTTGGAGGCACATGAGTATTTGATGTTTGTGTTGCACGAGAAGCTCTGGAGCACATGAGTATTTGATGTTTGTGAGTGAGAAGATCTGGAGCACATGAGTATTTGATTTTTATGTTGGGCAAGAAGCTCTGGAGCACATGAGTTATGAAAAGATAAGAATTGGAAGTGTTGGGAATAAGCCCTAGAGAATTCCAAGTTGATGTTGAGCATAAGCTCCGAAACATCGAATCCTTGGCCATTGTATCCCTAGTTGTATCCTACAAATACATACTAGCATTAGTGTTGAGTGAGGATATTTAAAATTGCACTAAGTTGTAACTCCCTGTTTCTTAGAGTGGAGTATGGGCTCTAAATAAATGCTAAGAGTTACTGAAAAATTAATATTTTGAGTGAAAATGAATCTGATAAAACATCGACCTCATGCTACTTATTTTTAAATTGATTAAATGAAATTTCAAATTTCTGTTTCTCATCAAGCACTAAAGAAGTACCATGTTATACGAGGTAATCCAACATGCAAGAATGTTTAGAGATACCTAACCTAGTTGACTTAACCCCTACTTGAAGGTCTTAACAAATAAGTGAATATAAATTAAAAATAAAAGTATCATGTGATTTGGGATCATGCTATATGATACCCAAAGTAAAAATGTTAACAACTATATATATATATATATATATATATATATATATAAGAGTAAACCTATGAAATAATAATTGTAACTATAAATAATAATGGGATGATCTATGTATTATTATTTATTACAATAATTAAATTAAATATTTAAATACCTAAAAAGAGTCAAATAGGAACCGGTCAAAGAGTTCCTAAGTTAAAATGGACAAAGATTAATTTCACATAAATTAAATAAAATATTATTTCAAGAAAACAAATGATTCTTGATTTAACTATCCCCTTTCCCGACGATTGTCTATAAAGACCATGCTAAAGAGAGGCTTAGGGATCTTTGGATTTTCCATCTATCCTACTTGATTATTATTCTTAAGAGAGTTCTTGGAGAGAATTTTTCCCAAGAGGAAAAAGAAAAACTGGTACAGAACCTGTTATCCTAGAAAGGGAAGCCTTACCTTTAGGAGCTCTAAGCTACTTTCATGTTGGAACCAGCTTAGGGGGATCTGAATTGAAATCATAAATGGTTCTGGGTCATGGTTGGGTGGAACGTGGTAGTTACCAAGTTATTTGGTTAAATAGAACTAAGGCCATAATTTTTTATGTCCTTATTAATACTATGTGCTTGAGTGTGCAGGGTTTCAAGCCATTAAAATAGCTTCAAATTGCAGGTATGAGTTTTTTATATTCCTTACAATTCATATAGTTTTCTCATTAAAATGAAGGGTTTATAATCTAGAATGAAAATATGTATATTATATGCTTGCTGTAGCTAGGTTTATTTTGTTTATAGAACCTAAACCATGATTTTATGAAGTAGAGATTATGCTACAGGAGTGTCGGGTTTACTTAACCATGATTACCTAGTTAGAAAAATATAGGTTATATTTCCTAGTATTGTTTTTGGACTGTCACATATGATTTTCTTGGTTTCAAAATCCTAGGAAAAATATGGTCTCTATTCTTTCAGTAATATCCTTTCTATCATTCATATCTTCCATTTATTCTTCTCTGTAATTGGATAATTTTTCTATCAAAGTTTATCCTAGGTTAAAACTCTAGAATATTTAAGATAGCTAGTTTTCTGTTCATTGTTCAAACTTAGATGCACAATTAAAACATATTCTTCTTAAATATAACCAAAATAAACCTTATTAACAGTTAAAGAAGAAATAGTATTTTAAACCTTGCATCCCAAAAACAATCAGATAAACTATGTATGAACAAAATTATAAACCCACAGACCAGAGGTCAAATCTCTAAGTTGTAGAATTTCAAATTAAGTTCAAATCATTTTTAAACAAATTACTAAAATACCAACCAAAAGAAAATAATTAAAACAAAGAACAAAACTATCTCCTTTAAAATCCAACTCTAACGTTTCGTTTCCACTGCTAGCAGATTTCATATTGCTAGCACGCTTATTTTCTTTTCACATATCAAATCGAATATAAACAACTATATCATAAACACTGTTCATAGAACTAAAATAATTAAATACTATTTCTATGATAAAACATAACTATTATAAGTCTTAACAAACCCCATACAATTTCATTATAAAACCCTCTTCACAAAAAGCCTAGCTATCGAAACCTGTTAAGGTTTCTCCAATGGCGCAATTTGTATTACAAAGATAGAAAAATATTTATCTATAAAAATCAATACATTTTAAAATAGATTTGCACCTAGGATTGAATCCTGTGGAATGCCAACCAAAAACTACCAAACTATTTCATTTATAAAGCCATGATCGAATCTTGTAGGCACCATTTCCAAATTAAAAACATAAACGTTGAGTTAAACACCATTTCATGCGTTAGGACATCCCAGGATCGAATCTTGTAGGTTTACAACATTAAAAACAAATATGAATCGACTACATACCCAGGATCGAATACTATAGGTATTAATAATAAACACCAACTTATAAACGCTGCAACATACACAGTGAAGGGTTTCGCCTTTCAGGCTACCCACTAAAGTTTCAATTTAAATCCATCAGAATTCATAAAACAAATCCATGCTCTACCCATTCATTTTGAAGCTCATATAAATTAAACTATAAAAATCAAAGGCCGCGTATCCATTTAAAGGCCGAGCCTTAGACATCCAAGCTCATGGATGTAAGGAGAAACCCCAGCCTCAAAACAATTATTTGAAATTGTATTATCAATGAATACACAGTCACGACCTATAATAAACATATAAACCATATGCGCATGCAACATGTTCACATAAGGGTCGATCCAATCTCATGGATGTAATAAGAAACCCCCGCTACGATAATTACCCATACACTCAACAAATATAATGCATAAAAGGTAAAATAACACAGTCACGAGTTACATAGTGCAATGGAACTTAAATGCCAAAGTATTTGCATCAATTAAATCCAAACAAATCTCTTTCATTAAAATGTTAAACCCATACATTGAAACACAAACCAAATTTTATACACAGAGCCGAGTCTTCCTTTGGACAAACATGACTTACCCCAAAGTATTTACACCTAAAACTCCATGGAAAAATTTAAATATAGTCGCATCCCTTGGATGCCTAGACCATCAAAAGAACCCAAACCAACTATCAATCCATTAATAAAGTTTACAAAGTGATAATCCCTCCAAAACCAGAGTTCAATACTCTTCCAAACAAACATGCAGAGGTAAGGGCCTTTGCATTTCACATTGCTTACCCTCTTAAAAGGTTACGTAGACCCTCCAAAGAGCCACTATCACCCACGATTCGAACCACCCCTGTCACCTGCAAACCAACAACAAGGAACCATGAGAAGTATGCCAAACCTCAATGAAAGAAAACAAACGTTACAATGTTGCAAAACCACGTTAAGGAATACCTATCGAGTGAAAGGGAAGACTGTTGCACCATGCTGCATAGCTCCCAATAGCTCAAAATGACACAAAAAACTAGAGGGAAAACTAAATGAATTTCACAATGACCATACCCAGTGTATGAGTCTCTTCTCCCACATTTTCCCAGGAGCAATAAAAACACCACCCTCTCCTCCACTACCCACAAAATCCAAACCCACAGTTCCATAGTCAAGCTCACTATGAATTCACATAGTCCACCACCCTAGCATTAAACACCTAACTAAACCCTCCATTACAACCTTAAGCCAAAGTTTTATGGCAATTGAAATATTCCATAAATGGTTTATGCATATCCCATAGTTCTTCAAAGGATTTAAAAAAAAAGTTATCCATGGAATATAGATCAAGCCTTAAACCCTAGTATTTATACTTTAAAGAGTTACATGTTATAAACTGAATATCAAAGTGCATAAGGTTGCATAACCTTAGACATAATAATAATTACAACCGTAAATATTTAATCCATACACTTTCAACTATGCATAAACGTAGAACATAGGAACCACTAGTTTAGTACTCTAGTCCCCTTATTTCCAGTTATGAATATGATAGTATATCATAGTTATCATGTTGTAGGATGTTATCACTTTCCACAGTCATCAATAGAATTCACCAACAAGGTAACCTGCAAAAAAGTGGAAGTTTCGATTAGTTCGCAATGAACTAAGTAAACCGCGTAAAAACAGAAGGAACCTTTTTACCATTCCGAGTGGTCCCTCAAGGGATAAAACCCCACCACTCCACCCCTTGACATGCAAATTCAAGTCAGACCTTTTAATACATAAAACCATAATTGAGAAACAAGGCTGATAAATAGGAAGTAAGACATAACTGGAACAACATACGAAAATACCAACCAAAAACTACCAAACTGTTTCATTTAAAAAGGTAGGTTCGAATCCTGTAGCCATTGTTGCCAAAGTAAAAACATAAATGTTGAGTTAAACACTAGTTCAGGTGTTAGGACTACCCATGATCAAATCCTGTAGGTTTACAAAATTAAAAACAAATCTAAAATGACTACATCTTGAGGATTGAATCCTGTAGGTATCAGTAATAATCACTAACTTATAAATGCTACAACATACATAGTAAAGGGTTTCGCCTTTCAGGATGCCCACAAAAGTTTCAATTTAAATCCATCAAAATTCATAAAACAGAGCCACGCTCTACCCATTCATTTTAACCTCATATAACTTAAACTATCAAAATCAAAGGCTACGTATCGATCTAAAGGCCCAGCCTCAAACTTCCAAGCTCATGGATGTAAAGAGAAACCCTAGCCTCAAAAAAATATTTAAAACTCTATTATCAACGAATACATAGTCAAGACCTGTAATAAAATATAAACCATATGCACAGGCATCATGTTCACATAAAAGCTGATCCAAGCTCATGGTTGTAATAAGAAACCCCAGCTATGATAATAACCCATACATTCATCAAATATAATGCATAAAAGGTAAAATAACATAGTCACGATTATGAAATACCAAAGTATTCGCATCAATGAAATCCAAAAACATAGATCTTCCATTAAAACATTAAAACCATATGTTGAAACGTAAACCAAATTTTATACGTAGAGCCGAGTATTCCTCTAGACAGACACGACTTACCCCAAATTCTTTACTTGAAACTCCATGGAAAAATTTAAATACAATCGCATCCCTTGGATTTCCAAATGATGAAAATGAACCAAACCAACTATCAATCCATTAATCAAATTTACACAATGGTAAACCCTCCCAAACTAGAGTTCAATACTCTGTCAAACAAACACACAGAGGTAAGGGCCTTTGCATTTCATAGGACTTACCCACTTACAAGGTTGTGTAGACCCTCCAAAGAGCCATTGTCAACCATGATTCAAACCACCCTTGTCACTTGCAAACCAAGAACCATGAACCATGAGAAGTATGCCAAACCTCAACGAAAGCAAACAAAAATTATAATTGTTGGGCACCCAATATGCAAGTGAATTACAACTAACATACAGAGTGTACAATATTTATTGTAAACCTAGGGAAGTCTTGTATTTCAAGGATAACATGCACAATATATGCTTAAACATTAAATTACTGTAATTGAACAATCCTATCCTCTGTTCGGATATGCTCATTCCAAGAATCTACTTAATCTAGTTACCTTCTAAGGAATACAGTGACAATTACCTTCTGTTGTTCTTGATCTAAGAATGGAAAGATGAAAGCCACATCTAGATTACAATTGCAGAAAAAGGGAAATTCTATTTCAAACCACTTAATGATTAACCCAACTATCTTAATCTGATTATTCTAGAAATCCAAATACATAAATTGAATATTAGTCTAGAGATTCAAAATACAAAAATTGAATTCAGCTGTTCTATGAATTTGAAGTACATGAATGAAATTATGCAATCATAAAAATAAGAGACAAGCTGCAAGGATTCATGGCAACAACAACTAAAATATCTAAGGATGAACAGAGTTGTTACAGTTGCCACACAATTTGCATGAGGAATAATTACCTACTCAGTCGACTTTCACACCATGCCACTACAGTTATCCAAGAGATGCAATCACAACACACTATAAATCCACAACTTGTTAGAGCTTCATATGAAGAAATAAAATTAACATAACATCACACAACAAAATAATTGAAATGCCTAATTTAACTCAGCGATCCCTGTGGAAGGTGGGCCCAGCCTTCACACAGAGATGCTGGATGAACACACGTTAAAACCCTTCGATCTAAAGTAACTCCTTGTATTAAAAAAAAAAGATCGATTACACAATTCCTCCTCACAGCAAATACAATGAATTGATTATATATTCAACAACCCCTGGTTTGAAATAGTTCTCCATATTTATACACTATAAATCATAACATCCTATCCCTATTGTGGGGCAGCCATGAAGATCTCTGATCTTCAGGCACCCTAAATGACAACAACTGTTACAAATGTGTTAGGATGAAAGATAGGAAATATAGGGAAACTATTAATTGCCCCAGGAGTAACGATATATTCAGATCATAGCTATACATGAGCAGCAACGCATTGTTGACCTCCAAGTCTGACGCATTCTGTTACAACTATCTTTTTACAGCTTTACCTGGGATAACCCACTGGGACTGCATTCCTTGGGTAATGGTAGGATGGATGGTGATCCGCTTGAGTGATGAATGCCCATCCTTTTCATAGCATGTTCAGCCTGATCTTCTTGCAGTCCATATATCTCAAAATACCTTTATAAACCATCATATGTTAGCACATTGAGAGATATGAAGCCTTAATTATCACAACCATAAGTATTAATAAAATAAAACAATGACCAATCATACCTTGGTGGTTTGAAGAGTAGAGTGGGGGTAAAAAATTTATTTGGCATGCTCAATGGGGTAGGATAGAACAAAAAGAGGTAATTAAGGGTGGTCAAAAGGGGCCATTTCTAGGCCCAACAATAATGTTTCAAAACCACATTAAGGGAATACCTATCGGGAGAAAGGGAAGACTATTGCACCACGCTGCATAGCTCCCGCGAGCTCAAAACCACATAACCAACCAGAGGGAAAACCAAATAAATTGCACAATGACCATACCCATCATATGAGTCTCTTCTCCCATGTTTTCCCAGGAGCAATAAAAGCACCTCCCTGTCCTCCACTACCCACAAAATCCAATCCCACAGTTCCATAGTCAATCTCACTATGAATTCACATAGTCCACTACCCTAGCATTAAACCCCTAACTAAACCTTCCATTACAATGTTAAGCCACAGTTTAATGGCATATGAAATATGCTATAAATGGTTTATGCATATCCCATAGTTCTTCAATGGAATTTTTATAAATTTTTCCATGGAATATAGATCAAGCCTTAAACCCTAGGATTTATACCTTAAATAGTTACATGTTATAAACTGAATATCAAAGTGGATAAGGTTGCATAACCTTAGACATAATAATAATGAAAACCGTAAATATTTAAACCATACACTTTCAACTCTGCATAAACTTAGAACGTAGGCATTGCTAGGTCAGGACTTTAGTCCTCTTATCTCCAATTATGAATAGGATAGTGTAGCATAGTTATCATGTTGTAGGATTTTTATCACTTTCCACGGTCGTAGATAGAATTCATCAACAAAGTAACTTGCACAAAAGTGGAAGTTTGCATTAGTTCACAATGAACTAAGTAAACCCCGTAAAAACAATAGGAACCACTTTACCTCTCTGAGTGGTCTCTCAATGGATAAAACCCCTCCATTCCACCCCTTGACATGAAAATTCAAGTCATACCTTTTAATACATAAAACCATAACCGAGAAACACGACAGATAAATAGGAAGTAAGACACAACTATAACAACATATGAAAATATATGTTAATAGTAAAGACAAGCAGAGTAATCATATAAACAAGTCCAAGTAACATAACCACATCACATAAACCGACAATATTTATATAGGAAAATACATAAAAAGGGAAAGATAGCTTGCGACACTTAGATCTAGTAAACAACGACAAATATATTCCACAAATAATAAATAATTTCCATTAAAGGTAGCATTTAACTAGGCTACAATTTTTTTTTCAAATTTTGGGGACATTACTAGTGGTATAGAGCCCAGATTCAAACACTAAGAGACGTAATGGGCATACCAAACATTCATTGTAGAAAATAAACTACATTTGAAATTTTTTTAACTAACATAAAATTTCTTGTTATTAAAAATTTTACATTGCAGGATTCAAAGAACAGTTTAGATCATGAACACAGAAGAAGACAACAACCAGAAAGGAAAGATGGATACCCCCACATGGGAAGAAGAACTAGTGGTTGAATTAAATTATGATATATTGAAAACCATACAAAGTCTGCAAGAAAACTTACATAGTTTCAAGGATGATAATTTGAATGAAAGAAAAGAGCAATAAGCAATTAATGAAGCTTTACTACGAAACATGATAGGAGGAAGCCCGCAAGGAAAACGAACTTGTTGGCTATCATGGGAAGACCCGGGTTTACTGTGTTTAACCAACAACGCCCATAGCTCACTGGACCTTTCGGCGACAGACCGCGAAGCGGCCTGAAGTCTCACCCGAAGTGATTCTAATGGGTTGGCCAAGGACTCAAGCATCTTGGACCAGGTTCTGTGGCAGCCTACATGCGACTCGCAGGTCTACTAGCCGCAAGGCCTCTTTCTCTGCGCGTCACACAGCCCTCTTCTCACGTCGCGTGATCCCCTCGTCTCGCAGCTCTTCTAACCGCGAGATCTCTCTCCTCCTGTTGCACGGTCCCTTTCCACGTCGTGCAACTTCCACTGAATCGCGATGACCCCAGCCTTATCGCCTCGCCGTGCACCAGGAAACACGTTACTTTCTCTCCAACGCTAAGTCCTCAACCTACGGTATCGCGCACCGCAGCTCCTCTGCTGGTGCGGTATCGCCTCCCTGCGATATCCTACTCCCACGGCTCAGCGCACTTAGCGTTGTTCGTGTCGACTTGCAGGACTCAACATACCAGACTGTTTAACACTGCGACTAGTGACTGTTCAAGCAAAGCATAAATAAACCCGCATACAACATGCCAAACACTTCAACTTATGTTATCCTTCTATGTTACTATGAACTGAACGACGCATTCATACATTCAACTGTAAACAAGGCTCATATAATAACTAACAGATGCAACAAATAAACACAACACATGAATCAATCGCATAACACTTGATTTTAACGTGGTTCACCTCCAGGATGGAAGTTACGTCCATAGAACTGTGTTTCTATTATAGCTTAGGGGAAGGTAAACATAGTTCTGCTGCACCGCATATGCAGCTTGAGATATTCTCTCTCAGATCTCTTTTCTATCTCTATATTGTCTCTCTTACAATATACTCTTCCCTCTCTGTCAATCCCTGCGGATTGTTACGATACAAAATAACAGTAAGATAAAAGACTACTCATGATCTGACTAGCTGGATGGCCTAAAATGCTCAAAATGCCAACCTTTTACAATACAAATTACATCCCTTTATAGGCGGCCCGAAGGTCTCGCCATTACAACACTGTGGGCCTGTCCCAACAGTAACCCAAACCCTAACTAGTGACAGTCGGTGTATCTATACTTTGAGGTAGCCGCTATCCGTCACACCACAACTCTCTGCAGTCTTCCATGCTTCCCAGCGCTGACCATGGGTGCTATGCACCACTCCCCATCACCGCATCTTCCTGCAGTCTTCCATGCTTCCCAGCGCTGACCATGGGTACCGGCATTGCTTCCCCTGCTGTCCTTTGTCTTCAATACCTTGGCCTCGTTGCTCCTTTTCCTTTATGAGGGTAGCTGAACCCTCCTGTCTTCCGCTGCTGCCTTTAGTGCAGTGGGTGAGCTCTCTCTTCTCGGCCACTTAGGTACCATCGTCTTCCTTGACTTCTTTGTCTTCTACGTCATGGTTTCCGGCTCTGATATGTAGCTAGAAACCTGCTACAGTGCCGTAGCTCTGCCTCTTATATCTCTGCCAAAATTGTCTATCCATCAAAATAGCAGCTTCTTCTGTAGCTGCGGGACCCTACTCCAATAGTCCCCTAACACTTACTTGTGGCTCGTCCCCCAGCCACTACCAGCGGGCTTCTCCTGCTGTAGCTTCTCCTTGGCTTCCTGCGAAGTCCGTTGCAACCTGTCACAAAGTCCTGCGATCAGGGTGAAATCTACTGCTTTAACAACCAACTGCTTCTTTTGCTACTTAGTTAACTCATCAGGCGCTAATCCTGTAGTGAGAAAGTAAATAATATCAGCATAGTAGTCGTCTGTGATCTGGATAGAAAACAACTACGCATCTGGAAAATTGTCCTCTAGATTACTTGGCTCTTCTCCTGAGTCTATCCACGATAGATGATCGGGTCCGGCATTCAATCTTCCTGGTTTAAAAATGATTTCAAAATGATACTCCTGAAAGAGGAGTAACCATCTGCAGATTCTCCCCCCTAACACTGGCTTATTGACCAGATACTTCAATGCAGAATGGTTAGTAAACATCTTGAACGAGGCACCCAATAGGTAGTGCCTGAACTTCTGCAGTGCATACACTATAGCTAAGCCTTCTCTTTCTGTCATGGTGTAGTTCTTTTCTGCTGTTGATAACTTTCTACTGGAGTATGCGATAGGATGATCAATATCCCCTTCTCTTGGTTGCGTTAAGACAACCCCTAGTGCAATGCCAGATGCATCCACATGTACATGAAATGGATTAGTCCAGTCTGGAAATACTAGGATGGGCACTGTAACCATATTTTCTTTAACTGTGTCTAGACTCTACTGACATTCCTCATTCCATAGGAATTTTACATCTTTCTTTAGCAATTTCTCCATTGGTGCTGTAATCTTTGTGTAGCCCTTGATGAACTTTCTGTAATACCCGGTATGACCAAGTACTGTCCTCAGTTGCTTGACTGGGTTGGGTGCTGGAAGATTTACAATGATGACAATCTTTGCAGGATCTACCATCAAGCCTTGTCTGCAAACAATGTGACCCAACAAAATACCAAATGGTGCACAAAATATACATTTCTTCAAGTTTAGAGAAATCTGGTACTGCCTACATTTCTCTAACATCAGTCTTAGATCTCCTATGTGCTTGTCAATTAGTCCAAATACAGTCCAATCATCAAAATATACTTCTAGGAACTTATGGATGTAT
Source organism: Pseudotsuga menziesii (assembly GCA_001517045.1). Lineage (NCBI taxonomy): Eukaryota > Viridiplantae > Streptophyta > Pinopsida > Pinales > Pinaceae > Pseudotsuga > Pseudotsuga menziesii. Next base: position 75,596 of record LPNX010529904.1, on the reverse strand, counting down.
TCCTTAAATACAGCAACTACTACTCTAGAAAATATAGCTGGTGCATTCTTAAGACCAAAGGGCATTACCGTATACTGGAACGAGCCCCATTCTGTTGCAAAGGTGGTCTTGGATCGATCTTCTGGGTGTATTCTTATCTGATGATAGCCTGAAAAGCCATCAGTGAAGGAGTAGACCTCTTGTCCTCCCACGTTGTCTAATACCTCATCAGTGAACGGTGTCGAAAATGGGTCGTGAAGCGATGCATCGTTGAGCTTGCGCAGATCGACACAGATCCTGATGTCTCCTTTGGTTTTCTTCTCTTGTACAACCATGGGGCTAACCCATTCACTTTCTTCTACAGGCTCAATGATGCCTGCTACTAGCATCTTATCAATCTCATCCTTTACTTTTTCTTTGTAGCGCGGATTTAATCTATATGGATGCTGTTTCACTGGTCTAGCATCCTCCTTCAATGGTATCCTCATGACTCCCAGGTCCCCAACTATTCCCTTCATCTCTGTGAACTTGGTGGGAAATAGGTCCTGATAGTCATGTAACAAGTCTGCAATCTGTCTGACTGTTTCATCGTTCCAATAGTCTCCAATAGAGGCAAACTTAGGTTCTATGTCTGTGCCAATATTGATTTTTTTTATCTTGATGGGCTCTGTAATTGCTGGAGTTTCTAACTGTGGTCCCTCAACATCGCGAGTGCCTTCTGACTCCGGGATGTTGGTGTCGGGAGGATCCTCATCCTCTGCCTCTGGTTCAGATGCAAAATTATAACACTCTAACGCCTCTTTTAGCTGGATAGCCCACTCAGGTTGAGCTGACACTGATATGGTACAATCCTCAAATATCTTACTCTTTATTACTTGTAGGGCCTGATCAACACTTGGATACTCAGATTCAAAAGAAAAGGTGAGTAGGAAGCTGTCTATCATAAGTGGCCATGTTGTTGTTCCTTTGCACAGTTCAGTCTCTGTATACCAGTTCCTTGGAATTGTATCCAAAGTATGAATGAATCGGTGAACCCATTCATCCTCGGGAATGTCCAACCAATTTTGTTCAGATGTCTGAATGTGTGATTTGGGGTCACTCTCTCCTGTGTATTTTTGCTGGACATACTCTCCGTCAACATAAAATCTGATCGCCATGAGTCTCTTAATATCATCCCATGATGCGATGTTCTCTTTATGTGCATACCACCATCTTGCAGGTGTGGCTCGTACTGCAAGGTCCATAGCTACGGTCCTCTGCTCGTGAGGGATCTGTTGTTCAAATTGCTCGAGAAAATCCTGGATATATGTTAGACCTTGAAAGGATGGAATCTCATTGATCTCTGCGCCAATCCATCGCAGTGACTTAGTCAAGTACGCGCATCTGCGCGCTGAGACTTCGTGAAGTCTGTTCTGCCAGTTCTCTAGACCAACATCTGAATCTGATGCGCATGAGTTGTCACATCGCCAACTAATATTCCCTTCTACGGTTGGATTGATGTAGTCACTCTGGTTTGTGGTCATTTGATAGAGGATTTCCATGTTACGTGCCTCCTCCTCTGCTCGGATAGGTTCAATATATCTAGGACCCTGAAAAGGATCCAACAGTGCAATGACCCGGATTTGCGCATCCTCAAAGGTCATTTGTCTTCTCTTTAGGTCGATAACGGCCATGTTACCGATCGCCCAATCAATGCCTAGCAATGCTGGATAGGGTCTACTATCGCCAATGATCTCTATAACTTCAAAGTATGCAAAGCTGCGAACTCCGTCAATGTCAACTGGCACCTGCGGTAACCGACCCAGAGGTGATACACGCTGTTGATTAGCTAATCTCAGATGGATAGGCGATCTGATTAACTTAGGGCTACCCATATGTTCCCATGTCTGCTTAGTCAGAACATTTACATCTGATCCCAGATCTAGGATCACCTCATCCATTTCAAATTCCCCAACCTGTGCTGTGAGTCGCATCTCTCTTCCCCTTCTTGTATGTCCTGTAATATTATGAACAACACGCTATGTACTGCTCACGGAAGAGGATGGCTGAGACTGATCTATAATGCGTTGAAGTTCCGTGATAGCTTGCTCATTTCTTACAAGTTTTAGACAACTCCACAGGAAGGAATGTACACTTCCTGTCATCTCATCCTCATCGCATCTTCCTGATGTGGTAGCCTGCGATGTCTGTACGAGGCTATCGCCACAAGGTGCTTGCTGTGGTACGCCCCTAGATGGCGGTACCTGCGATCCTGATTGCACAGGATCATCAAAGAAAGCCTTAGCTTCCTGAAATGTCTGTTTGTTCTTCTGCAGGTTGAGTGGTGTTGCTTTATTAGGAGCTCTGTGTACCCACTCGTGGCTTGTGTTCTTTTCCATCTCCTGCAATGTCCCACCGGTAGAAACACCACTGCGAGTCACAATATTGACTCTTGGTTCTGGTTCTTCCTGCTCATCAGCAATAAGCTGGATGTTCTGGTGTGCTGCTGGCTTAGGTTCTCTGATCTTAGCTATTAAGGTAGGACACTCCTCTATAGTATGATCATAATATTTGCAGTAGTTACAAGTAGTAGTGGGGCTCTGACAGTCCCTAGCATAGTGTCCTACAACTTTGCAGTTGTAACAAGTAACTGGTCCGTGACCACGGCCAAAACCTTCTCCTCTGCCGAAGCCTTCTCCTCGTGCAAAGCCTCCTCCTCGGCCTCGTCCTTTGAATCCTCCTCCATGGCCTCCATAAGCTGGATCATGCTATGGTCCTACTGCTGGACCCTGTGTCTCTGATTGGACTTTGTACAAATCTTGCTTTGCTCCAACCATGAGATCATAGGCTCTGCAGTCGTGTTCATCATGGCCTATAGACTTGCAGAAGACGTAGTATAAGTTCTTAGGTGTCTGCGTGTACTTTTGAAGTAGAGGGCACTCGTGAGGTAGATGTCCTCATGTTTTGCATATTTCACACCATGGTCCGTGGGTCTGTGGTAAGGGGTTTGGAGCCCCTGTCGCTATATATTCTACAAAGACCGGACAATTGTCTTTACTATGGCCTTGTGCTTTACATTTTACGCACCATATTTCTTGCGCACCCTCTTTCCCTTTCTTAAGTTCATGCAACTGTAATGTGAGATTAGCCAACTGGTTTTGTAAAGTTTCCATGCCTGTACTGCTCTCAGCTAGAGGTGAAGCCTCTAGTTTCATCGCCATCTCCAACGCGTCATCCTACGTCTGGAGTTTTTGCTGCATTAACGGTAGTCTGTTGTGAGGGAGCAGCGCTGCAATAAACCATTCCTTATGCTGCTCCGGTGCGAACTCAAAACTGACTTGGTCAATAAGGGCTTTGAATTTCTGATCAAAGTCCCACATCGACTCTGTCGGTAACTGCTTGATGTCTTTGAGTTCTGTTATACACTGTGACTCAGACTTAGGTTTCTTAAAATATTTAATCATGGCAGTCTTGACCTGGACAAGTGTCCTGGGTATTGTGGTATACTTTATATACCATGTTAAGGCTTGATCTCGTAGTGTGGTGACCAACTGTACAAGTTTAAGGTTATCGTCATTGATTGCTTTAATGGTCCACATGGCTTCACATAGAAACCAATGCTTCTCTGGGTCTTCTGCCCCTGTTTCCTTAATATAGGTAGCTTCATATCATCCCCCATTCTATTTCTACGTGGTGGATGTTGATTTACTGTGTTACTACCACTCGGTGGTGTAGGTGGAGATGATGTAGCAGTGGTAGGTACTGTCTGTGAGCTACTGGATGGGGTTCCTACGAGATTGTTCTGAGTCCCGATCTGTTTCAGTGGGGTGTAAGGGTGGTAAGGGATACCCCCCTCTGTTCCTTCTGTGGTACTATGACTCTGCTGTCTAGTACTATCTGAACTGTCTTCAAATATTAGAGATCTGAAATCTACTTTATACTTCTTTCCACTACGCGTTCGTCCAATGTCATCAAAATCACTTTGAAACTCTTGTGACATTACTATTTCTACTTATTCATCTGAAACTAGATCATTGTTCCTTTTTCATGTAATAGCATCTTAATGGACAAGTTTAAAGATGTTAGGTACTTACCATGATATCCTTTGAAGAAATAGCGCTCAGCCTCGCTGAAGCTTTTCGTCTGGTCAACTGCAAACTCTACGACGAAGCCTTCTCGCACACTTGCAAGCCAGAAGTCTACTTCCCTCGTGATAGGATTATCCAGGTTCTTCACGGTATGAATTAGCTCCGGTGTCCAGACAATGTCTCTTTTCTTTTTGAATATACCTGTATCAGTTAACTTTGATAACCAGTCATAAAGCTCATTCCCAAAGGTCACAAAAAATATCGCATGGATGTTTGTAATGATGTGTTTTTGTAACCAAGCCTCTGTGTTCAGTTTAGGACTCCTGTTCTCTCGTTCAGCAAACTCTTTCTGGTTAGACCAAACCCACTTGTTGAGTTCATCTCTAGTAGGGCGCCACTAGAACATCAGTGCTCTGTTTGTTCAAATCCGGCAACAGAACCATTTGTTGGCTATCATGGGCAGACCCGGGTTTATTGTGTTTAACCAACAACACCCCTAGCTCACTGGCCCTTTCGGCGATAGACCGTGAAGCGGCTTGAAGTCTCACCCGAAGTGATTCTAATGGGTTGGCCAAGGACTCAAGCATCTTGGACCAGGTTCTGTGGTAGCCTACGTGCGACTCACAGCTCTACTAGCCGCAAGGCCTCTTTCTTTGCGTGTCGCACAACCCTCTGCTCGCGTCATGTGATCCCCTCTTCTCGCAGCTCTTCTGACTGAGAGATCTCTCTCCTCCTGTTGCACGGTCCCTTTCCACGTCGCGCAACTTCCACTGAGTCACGATGACCCCAGCCTTATCGCCTCGCCGTGCACCAGGTGACACATAACTTTCTCTCAAACGCTAAGTCCTCAACCTACGGTATCGCGCACCGCATCTCCTCTGCCGGTGCGGTATCGTCTCCCTGCGATATCCTACTCCCGCGGCTTAGCGCACTTAGTGTTGTTCGTGTCGACTTGTAGGACTCAACATACCAGACTATTTAACACTGCGACTAGTGACTGTTCAAGAAAAGCATAAATGAACCTGCATACAACATGCGAAACACTTCAACTTATGTTATCCTTCTATGTTACTGTGAACTGAATGACGCATTCATACATTCAACTATAAACAAGGCTCATATAATAACTAACAGATGCAACAAATAAACACAACACATGAATCAATCGCATAACACTTGATTTTAACGTGGTTCACCTCCAAGATGGAAGTTACGTCCATAGAACTGTGTTTCTATTATAGCTTAGGGGAAGGTAAACACAGTTTTGCTGCATCGCATATGCAGCTTGAGATCTTCTCTCTCAGATCTCTTTTCTATCTCTATATTGTCTCTCTTACAATATACTCTTCCCTCTCTGTCAATCCCTGCGGATTGTTACGATACAAAATAACAGTAAGATAATAGAATACTCATGATCTGACTAGCCGAATGGCCTAAAATGCTCAAAATGCCAGCCTTTTACAATACAAATTACATCCCTTTATAGGCAGCCCGAAGGTCTCACCATTACAACACTGTGGGCCTGTCCCAACAGTAACCCAAACCCTAACTAGTGACAGCCGGCGTATCTGTACTTTGAGGTAGCCGCTATCCGTCACACCATAGCTCTTTGCAGTCTTCCATGCTTCCCGGCGCTGACCATGGGTACTATGCACCGCTTCCCATCACCGCAGCTTCATGCAGTCTTCCATGCTTCCCAGCGCTGACCATGGGTACCGGCGCTGCTTCCCTTGCTGTCCTTTATCTTCAATACCTCGGCCTCATTGCTCCTTTTCCTTTATGAGGGTAGCTGAACCCTCCTGTCTTCCGCCGCTGCCTTCAATGCAGTGGGTGAGCTCTCTCTTCTCGGCCGCTCAGGTACTGTCGTCTTCCTTGACTTCTCTGTCTTCTACGTCATGGTTTCCGGCTCTGATCTGTAGCTAGAAACCTGCTACAGTGCCGTAGCTCTGCCTCTTATATCTTCGCCAAAACTGTCTATCCGTCAAAATAGCAGCTTCTTCTGTAGTTGTGGGACCCTACTCCAACACTACTCATTCAACCAGCAAGTTCAAGAAAGAGTTTTACCATAAATGGTCCAACATCCCAAAAGAAGAAGGAAAAGAATAACACACACCTGAACCTACAGAAAGATATTATCATAGTATTTCTAGTGATAATTCCCTTTCCCCTTGCAAAAAGAAACAGAGGAATGATGACAACCTATAAAGAGAGTTTAGAAAAATAAGAGCCCCAACCTATGAAGGAGATATGAACACTGGGGAAAAATATGAAGAATGACTTCTTGGTATGAGAAAATACTTTCGAGTGCACAACTACTCTAGTGAGGTGAAAGCCCGTCTAACCATCTATAATTTAAATGGAAAAGTAGCTAGATGGTGGAGAGACCTAAAGAATACCAAGGAAGAGGAGGTAAAAGAAATACAATGGAGTAACTTTCGAAGAATCTTTCAAGAGAAATACATGTCTAAAAGATTCTTCAAAAGGAAGGTGGAAGAATTTCATGAGTTAAGAATGGGTTCCATGACCATGGATTCTTTCATCAACAAATATTTGAATCTGTTACATTACGTACCTTATATAAAAGATGGGAAAGTGAAAGTACAACAGTTTTTAGGATTTATTCCTCCCGATTTTTGAGAGAGAATTGAATTTGACATGCCTAAGACCCTGGATACCACCCTACACAAAGCTAGGATTTTCTATGAGCATGGACAACTGAGGCAAGAAAACATAAACAGAGGTAGATACAGGTCTAATACCTTCTCAGAAAACTGTAAACCAGGTTTTAACCCACCTCCTTACATAATACAGAACAACAATTTTCTAGCCAATAAGAACTTCAACAAGATAGGTACAAATCCATATGTACCAGCACCAAATGCTAACATACTGAAAAAAATGGGGGAGCCAATGTTGCCCCACTGCAAATACAATGTTGGAAATGCCAAGGGCCCCATTATGCTCGACACTATAAGAACAAGACCAATGGGGTCTTGTACAATTTACAGGAAGAACCGATGGTAGAGGACATAGCTGGAACATCGAGGATTTATGCAGCCTTGGATGACTGACATGAAGACCATCAGAATACTATGGTTGAAATAGAAGGTAAGGTTTCCAACACTTCTATTTCAATATTGATTGACCTCGGTGCTTGCCGACACTATGTATAGCCTAAAATTGTTGATTTGTGTAAACTAGACAATATTAAACATGAGAAACCCTGGCTGGTGCAATTAGCCATGGGTACGAAATGAAAGGTTTCTGAAATAGTTAGAGATAGTGAAGAAAAATTGAATGGTTTCTCTGTTAGGATAAATTTGAATATTTTACCCTTAGGATCGTACAATGTACTTATCGACATGGACTGGTTGGAACAACACCATGTCACACTCGATTCTATGTACAAGTCAATCTTGTGCACATATAGCCAAGGAAACCAAGTAAATATTCAAGGCATACGAAAGAAGGTTTCCATACGGAAAAATTTCTGCCTTATAAGCAAATAAGTGCATTAGGAAGGGCTGCAAACTATTTGTAATGAATATCTAGGATGTAGAAGTTGAAAGAGAACAACACATCGAGGAATTTCTAGTTCTCATAGAATTTATGGATGTATTTCTTGAGGAAATACTAGGATTACCACCAAAATGAGACTTATATTTTTCCATAGAATTGACACCAGGGTCAATTCTGGCTTCAAAAACCCCTTACCGCATGAGCACAACAGAGTTGCTGGAGCTCAAATTGTAGTTGCAGAAGTTGATTGAGAAATGTTCTATCTGACCTAGTGTGTCCCCTTGGGGAGCACCGATACTTTTCGTAAAGAAAAAGGATGGTATGATGCATATGTGCATTAATTACCACCAACTTAACAAAATGACCATCAAGAACCGATACCCAATCCCTAGGATCGATGAATTGTTCGATCAAGTAGGAGGAGCCAAGATATTTTCAAAGATCGAACTGAGGTCTGGATACCACCAGGTATGGATCCATCGTGAGAATATTCATAAAACCACCTATCATATGAGATATGAACTTACAAGTTTGTGGTAATTCCATTCAGGTTTACCAATGCACCCACGAACTTTATGTGTATGATAAACACTATCTTCAATAAATACCTAGATAGATTTGTATTTGTCTTTATAGACGACATCCTAGTTTACTCTAAGAGTAAAGAGGAACACAAGGAGCATATTTGCATAGTACTACAGGTGTTACAGAAACACCAGCTGTATGCCAAGTTTTGTAAATGTGATTTTTACAAACCACAGATGCAGTACCCGGGTCACATCATCTCCGAGAAGGGGATAGTCATTGACCCGAAAAAGATTAAATCCATAGAATATTGGCCTACCCCTACTAGTGTCATAGACATTATGTCCTTTTTGGGATTTTCCGGTTACTACTTAAAGTTCATTGAGAACTTTTAGAGGATAGTTTGTCCCATGACTGCCTTGGAAAAGAAGGAAAACAAGTTCTTATGGACGACCAAGTGCGAGGAAAGTTTTTAGAAGCTTAAACAACATTTGACGATTGCATCGATACTATGAATTGCAAATCCCAATGAGGATTTCATTGTTTGCACAAATGAAAGAAAGGAAGGGCTCGAAGTAGTCCTCTTACATAACGCTTGCGCAATCTGTTATGAATCACAGAAGTTAAAGGAACACGAAAACAACTACCCCACCCATGATCTTGAGTTAGCAATCATTATCCACGCCTTGAATATGTGGAGGAACTGCCTCATGGGAAAGAATTTTTTTTCTAAAGATAGACAATATGAGTCTGAAGTATTTATTTGATCAACCAGATCTAAATTCCAGGCATGCCAGATGGTTGGATTTCCCTAGCGAGTACCATTTTGAGTTAAAGCATATAAAGGGCAAGGAGAATAAAATTGTTGATGCATTAAGTCGATGAGCTCTTATTTTATATGAGGTGAATTTAAATCAAATTGATTTGGATTTATAAAAGAGGATTAGAATGACAAACATAGTTGACCCTTTCTATCTTGAAATCCTCAAGAATGTCCAAGAGGATGGGTTGTTTCAACAGCAAAAAGAGTATAAAATAGACGAAACCAGACTGTAGTGGTCCAAAGAAAGATTGTATGTTTTAGAAGGAGGGGACATTAGGTCCATCATCCTCACAAAATTTCATCGAAAACCCTACTCAGGGCATTTGGGATATCAAAAGATGGTATCCACAGTAAAGAAACACATTTTTTGGCCTAAGTTAAAGGCCAACATAGCTTTTTTTATCACAAAATATCAGGAATGTCAGCTGGTCAAAGCTGAGCACCAGCATCCTTAAAGATTGTTGTAGCCATTACCCATTCTAGAGTGAAAGTGGGAGGTCATTAGTATGGATTTTATTATGCCTCTACCAAAGAGAAAGAAGCAAAACGAATCTATCTTTGTAGTACTTGACAACTTGTCAAAAGCATCACACTTCATTCCAGTGAAGTCAGCCTACAAGGAAGTTCACATTTTTGACATATCCCTAAAGGAGATATTCAGATTGCATGGGATACCCAAGGAAATCATCTTGGATCGGGATACAAATTTTATCATGAACTTTTGGAGATCCTTATTCTTTGGATTAGAGAAAGTTAAACTTTAGTACTGCTTACCACCCGTAGAGAGACGAGTAGACAGAATGGGTAAACCAAATCTTAGAGGACATTATTAGGATGTATGTCATGAAAAACCCCACCAAGTGGGAGGATTACCTGCATCTTGCAGAGTTTGCATATAACAATGGATACCAGACCTCCGCCAATATGAGTCCCTTCAAGGTACTCTATGGCAGGAAATGTAGGACATCGATTACTTGCGATAGCACAGTGGACTGGCTCATGTTAGGGCCCCATTTACTAAAGGACTTGGAAAAATTGGTCACCAAGGTCCAACAAAACCTTAAATAAGCACAAGACCACCAGAAGAGTTACATGGATAAGAAAATAAAAGATAAATATTATCAGATAGGAGACCATGTTTACTTAAAAGTAAAAGCAAAGAGAAGTTCATTGAGCTTGGGGAGGTGCAAAAATTTGGAACCAAGATTTTGTGGACCCTTTGAGATACTAGCCAAGAGAGGGCTAGTAGCATATGAAATAGATTTACCTGCTCACATAAGAGTTCATAATGTTTCCATGCATCCTTAATAAAGAAATATGTATATGATACTAAACGTGTGATTGATTGGTCATTATTACAGGTGGAACGTGTAGGGGATTTTGTACATGAACCCCTTCATATACTGGACAAGAGAGAGGTGCAGCTCAGGAACTGCACCATAGTCCATTTGAAAGTGAAATGGAAGCACTTTGAGGCCGATGAGGCTTCTTGGGAGAATGAAGCCACCATGAGAGAGGCTTATCCCACCTTGTTTCATGATTTCATTCCTAGTCCCTAGAACACTAGGGACGGTGTTGTTCTAAGAAGGGAGGGATGTAATATCCTGAATTTTTGACCTGAAACTCATGGGTATAAGTCCCATTGCATGTGATATTGATTTGATATTGTATATTAGGCATGAGCCCCACTGCATGTGATAATGAGGATTTGTTTGATATATTGGGCATAAGCCAAATGCATATGTTTTATGTATATGATTTCATGTGTTGGGCGTGGACCCTGAAGCACAAATTGATGAGATGTTTGTGTTGAGCACAAGATTGGAGGCACACGAGTATTTGATTTTTGTGTTGAACGAGAAGCTCTGGAGAACATGAGTATTTGATGTTTGTGTTGAGCAAGAAGCTCTGGAGAATATGAGTATTTGATGTTTGTGTTGAGTGAGAATATCTAGAGCACATGAGTTATGAAAATATAAGAATTAAAAGTGTTGGGAATAATCCCTGGAACACTCCAATTTGATGTTGATTATAAGCTCTGGAACATCAGATCCTTGGCCATTGTATCCCTACGTGTATCCTACAAAGACATCCTAGCATTAGTGTTGATCAAGGAGCTCTGGAATTGGACTGAGTTGTAACTCCCTATTTCTTAGCGTTGATTATGGGCTATGAATAAACTCTAGGAGTTACTGAAAAATTAATATTTCGAGTGAAAACAACTATGATAAAACAACGACCTCATCCTACTTATTTTTAAGTTGATTAAATGAAATTTTGAATTTTTGTTTCTCGTCAACCACTGAATAACTACCATTTTATACGAGTTAATCCAACATGGAAGGAGGTTTAGAGCTTCCTAACCTAGTTGACCTAACCCCTACCTCAAGGCCTTAATAAAGAAGTGACTATAAGCTAAAAAGAAAATTATCATGTGATTTGGGATCATGCTATATGATACCCAAAGTAAAAATGTTAACAACAATATATATATATTTTTATATATAAATAAAAGAGTAAACCTATGAAATAATAATAGTAATTATAAATAATAATGGGAGGATCTATGTATTATTATTTATTACAATAATTAAATCAAATATTTAAATACCTAAAAGAGTCAAATAGGAACTAGTCAAAGAGTTCCTAAGTTAAAATAGACAAAGATTAATTTCACATAAATTAAATAAAAGATTATTTCAATAAAACAAATGATTCTTGATTTAACTTTTCCCTTTCCTGAACATTGTTTATAAAGACCCATGCCAAAGAGAGGCTTGGGGATCTTTGGATTTTCCATCTATTCTACCTGATTATTATTCTCAAGAGAGTTATTGGAGAGCATTTTTCCCAAGAGGAAAAGAAAAATTGGTACATAACCTATTATCCTAGATAGGGAAGCCTTACCTTTAGGAGATATAAACTACTTTCATGTTGGAACCTTCTTGCTGGGATCTGGATTGAAAATAGGAACAGTTTCGGCTCATGGTTGGGTGGAACATGGTAGTTCCCAAGTTATTTGGTTAATAGAACTAAGGTTAGAATTTCTTATTTCCTTGTTAATAATGTGTGCTTAAGTGTACAGGGTTTCCAACCATTAAAATAGCTTCAAATTGCAAGCATGAGGTTTCTTCATCTTCCTTATAGTTCATATAGTTTTCTCATTAAAATGAAGGGTTTATAATCTGGAATGAAAATCTGTATATTATATGCTTGTTGTAGCTAGGTTTATTTTGTTTACAAAACTTAAACCATGATTTTATGAAGTAGCGATTATGCCATAGGAGTCTCGGGTTTACTTAACCATGATTACCTAGTTAGAAAGATATAGGTTATATTTTCTAGTATTGTTTTTGGATTGTCACATATGCTTTTCTTAGATTCCAAAACCTTAAGAAAAATATGGTCTCTATTCTTTTAGTATTATTCTTTCTATCATTCATATCTTACATTTATTCTTCTCTGTAATTATATAATTTTTTTAGCAAAGTTTATCCTAGGTTAAAACTCTAGAATATTTAAGATACCTAGTTTTATGTTTATTGTTCAAACTTAGATGCAAAATTAAAACAGAGTATTCTTAAAGATAAAAAAAAAAACATGATTCGTAGTTTAAGCATAAATAGTATTTTAAACCTTACATCCCAAAAACATTCAAATAAACTATGTATGAACAAAATTATAAACCCACAGACCAGAGGTCAAATCTTTGAGTTGTCAAATTCCAAACTAAGTTCAAATCATTTTTAAATAAATTACTAAACCACCAACCAAAAGAAAATAATTAAAATAAAGAACGGAACTATCTCCATTAAAATCCAACTCTAACGTTACATTTACATTGCTGAGAGATTTCATATTTCCAGCACACTTATTTTCTTTTCACATATCAAATCCAATATAAACAACTATATCATAAACAATGTTCATAGACCTAAAAATAATTAAATACCAATTATATGATAAAACATAACGATTAGTATTAATAAACCCCATACAATTTCATTACAAAACCCTCTTCACAAAAAAATCAGCCATCGAAACTTGTTAAGGTTTTTATATGGGAAAAATTTATATTACAAAGATGGCAAAATATCTATCTATATAAATTGATGCATTTTTGAACAAAGTTGCACCCAGGATGAAATCATATGGAATTCCAACCAAAAACTACCAAACATTTTCATTTAAAAAGGCAGGATCGAATCCTGTAGGCACCATTGCAAAAGTAAAAACATAAATGCTGAGTTAAACACTAGTTCAGGTATTAGGACTACCCATGATCGAATCCTGTAGGTTTACAAAATTAAAAAATAAAAATAAATCGACTACATGCCAAGGATCGAATCCTATAGGTATCAGTAATAAGCACTAACTTATAAACGTTGCAACATACACAGTGAGGGGTTTCACCTTTCAGTATGCCCACAAAAATTTCAATTTAAATGCATCAAAATTCATAAAATAGAGCCACACTCTACCCATTCATTTTAAGCTCATATAACTTAAACTATCAAAATCAAAGGCTACGTATCCATCTAAAGGCCGAGCATCAAACTTCCAATCTCATAGATGTAAAGAGAAACCCTAGCCTCAAAACAAATATTGAAAAATATATTATCAATGAATACATAGTCACGACTTGTAATAAAATAGAAACCATATGCGCAGGAATCATGTTCACATAAGGGCCGATCCAAGACCATGGTTGTAATAAGAAACCCAGCTACGATAATAACCCATACATTCATCAAATATAATGCATACAAGGTAAAATAACACAGTCACGATTATGAAATACCAAGGTATTCGCATCAATGAAATCAAAACACAGAGATATTCCATTAAAACGTTAAAACCATACGTTGAAATGTAAACCAAATTTTATACGCAGAGCCGAGTATTCCTCTGGACAGACACGACTTACCCCAAAGTCTTTACACTTGAAACTCCATGGAAAAAGTTAGATACAATTGCATCCCTTGGATGCTTAAACCATGAAAAGGAACCAAACCATCTATCAATCCATTAATCAAATTTACACAATGGTAAACCCTCCCAAATAGTAGAGTTCAATACTCTGTCAAACAAACACGTAGAGGTAAGGGACTTTGCATTTTGCAGTGCTTACCCTGTTAAAAGGTTGCGTAGACCCTCCAAAGAGCCACTGTCAACCATGATTCAAACCACCCTTGTCACCTAGAAACTAACAACCATGAACCATGAGAAGTATGCCAAACCTCAACGAAAGCAAACAAACATTATAATGTTGCAAAACCACATTAAGGGAATACCTATTGGGCGAAAGGGAAGATGTTGCACCACGCTGCATAGCTCCCGAGAGCTCAAAACCACACAGCCAACCAGAGGGAAAACCAAATAAATTGCACAACAACCATACCCAGCATATGAGTATCTTCTCCCATGTTTTCCCAGGAGCAATAAAAGCACCACCTTGTCCTCCACAACCCACGAAATCCAAACCCACAGTTCCATAGTCAAGCTCACTATGAATTCGCATAGTCCACTACCCTAGCATTAAACCCCTAACTAAACCCTCCATTACAATGTTAAGCCACAGTTTAATGGCATATGAAATATGCCATAAATGGTTTATGCATATCCCATAGTTCTTCAAAGGAATTTTTATAAATTTTTCCATGAAATATAGATCAAGGCTTAAACCCTAGGCTTTATACCTTAAAGAGTTACATGTTATAAACTGAATATCAAAGTGAATAAGGTTGGATAACCTTAGACATAATAATAATGACAACCGTAAATATTTAGACCCTACACTTTCAACTTTGCATAAACTTAGAACGTAGGCAGCACTAGGTCAGGACTTTAGTCCTCTTATCTCTAGTTATGAATATGATAGTGTAGCATAGTTATCATGTTGTAGGATTTTTATCACTTTCCACGGTTGTAGATAGAATTCACCCACAAAGTAATTTGCACAAAAGTGGAATTTTGCATTAGTTCACAATGAACTAAGCAAACACTGTAAAAACAATAGGAACCTCTTTACCTCTTCGAGTGGTCCCTCAAGGGATAAAACCCCGCCACTCCACCCCTTGACATGCAAATTCAAGTCATACCTTTTAATACATAAAACCATAACCGAGAAACACAACATATAAATAGGAATTAAGACGTAACTGAAACAACATATGCAAATATATGTTAATAGTAAAGACAAGCAGATTAATCATATAAACAAGTCCAAGTAACATAACCACATCACATAAACTGAAAATCATTATATAGGAACATACATAAAAAATGGAAAGGCAACTTGTGACACTTAGATCTAGTAAACAACGACAAACACATTCCACAAAAGATAAATAATGTCCATGAAAGGTAGCATTTGAGTGGCCTACAATTTATTTTTATTTTTATTTTTAAATTTTCGGGACATTACATAGATCTCATTAATTTTATGTCCAATTCCTTTTTCAACAACAACATTTTTCTCTCTTTTTGAAAGTAGCTTTTATCCTACGGGTTTTTCTGCACTTAAGGGAGTTTGTACAAGGGTACCTTATGAGGTATGTTTCTCGAGACCCATATTTAGTTTCTTTTATTTTCTCCCTACATTTTGCTAATAGAAAATTGTTAGCATTGATGTTTTACAACACATCCACCCTATGTGAAATATAAGATTATGTAAGCTCTAAAAAACAAATATTATTAACTATTATTATCTATTTGTTGGATCCCTTTATTTCTATAAAGGAGACCTTCTCATTATCATATTATTCATTAATTTTAATATATTCTTTAAATGATTTGTGTGATTCTCATCTTTTACATGGGTTGATCCACTATATTTACCCAAAAAAAAATACATAAAGAGAATACATGTATGAAAAATAGTTGACATTTCTTTCAATGCATAGCCATAAATGGATTTGACCCGGAGACTTTCTACTCACAACTTACAACACTCGACCACTTGAGCTAAACGAGGCAGTTTATATATATATATATATAGTTGACATTTCTTTCAATGCATAGCCATAAATGTATTTGACCCGGAGACCTTCTACTCACAACTTACAACACTCGACCACTTGAACTAGCCAACGAGGCAGTTTAAATTATATATATATATATATATATATATATATATATATTATGTTATGACATATTATTTAGTATTTAATTATAGAATATCTAAATGTGATTAAATAAATTATATTTATTATTCGTTATGCCATAATATACTTTTGATTTAACCACTCTTCAACTTATTTAATGAAACTTAGTTTGTATCTTTTTAATTGAGTAAAATTAAATTTAAAATAAAATTAATTTAATGAGAAATGCTTATCATAATTGGTAATATCTTTGTTTTTTTTTTTGCAATAGTTTTTATAAATTTTATTAACAACACTATCTAATTGTTATCTCACTTTTCTTCAACTTTGAATTTTCCTTCTTTTCACCTCTCCAGAAATCACCACTATAACACCCCCCACTCTTAGTAAATAGTTGAAAATTAAAACTAATACAGTAAAGAGCATATAAATTATTTACCTGTTGAGTGAATGATGAACAATATTTGAATAACAAATACCTCGACGTAGGTGGTGTATCTCAACTGTAACAACTGGAAACCGAAAGTAATATCTCAAGATAACCAAGGTGGGAAGATGTAAGCTGAACAACTGAAGGTTTCATCACAGAACCATAATCTTCTACCTTCTCGTATGCTAGAACAGTGTTTGGACAACAATGTATCACAACTCTTCGACTTAATGAGAGATTTTTTTGAGAGTTAGAGTATATTGGATAAAACCAAGATAAATTCAACCCTAACACTGGTGCTTTCCAACTGTTCTCCACTACCGGATACAAAATGTTACAAGTTTTAATTAAATTGATTCGATCCAAGATTTGAGTCATAGTTGAAATGGGTAACGTTGTTTCTGCTACTTTCTCCCTTGTTAAGGTAGCCTTTTTAGGTCTAGGTCCATTGAAGTTGCTTAAACCATTGGATAGGAAACCTGTAAGGTTGAAATAGGTTATCGTTGACGCTAAGTAAGTTTAATGGTTTAAACCAATGAATATTTCCCAATCTTTCTTAATGAATTGCTCAGCGATCGAGGCATAACTTTAAATTTTGCTTGAACTCTGTTTGCATTGAGGATTTAATTTCTCAAACTTTTGGGTTACACAAGTAAAGAGAAGAAAACCAAGATAAAGTAAATATAAAAATAATTTTTTTGTTTTTTTATTTAGGTTTAATTATATAATGTTTTTAACTGTGGTATGTTACAAAAAGGTATGAGAGTGAGGTTGCAAAACTGTGACCTTATGGGACACTGTGTATTTTATTTGTATAAATTAATTTAAGTATTAATATCTATAAATAACAAAAGAAAATATATTGTTACATGCAGATATAGCAATGACAGAACCTGGACAAAATATGGAAGAATAGGTAGTACCTGAAGATATGCCAATATTAGAGAATGCAAGTTTTTATGTAGAACTTGGAGCGAAATGTAACACATATATGCATTCGGAAATGTTAGAGACAATGAGGAGTCTAAAAGAATATTTTGAAATCCTTAAGGCATACAACCTTAAATTAATGAATGCTAAATCATATCAAGAAGAGATAAATGAACTTATTCTAAAAAGTTTGACAAACCAACAAAAGAAAAATGGTCAAAAGTATTGTAGTACTGGAAAAAAAGAAAAGGTGCAGTACAAGGTGACAGTATAGAAGAAACTACATAAAATGTTCCTGTGATTGCACCTGGCTTAAAGAAAAATAATGACATAAAAGTTGAAAAGAAAAAAGAACAACCTGTAGAGTTATAGGGAGAATTAAAAAAATTAACGCCCCCGATCATTTGATGGAGAGTATAAGGAAGTAGCTGAAGCTTGGTTGTTAAATATCAAACGATATTTTGAGGAATAGAAATACGATGATAATTTGTGGGCATATTTAGCAATCTTTCATCTAAGTGGAAAATCTGCCCTGTGGATGTAGGAGGATAAAAGTGTGAATAACATATGTAGTAAGGAGTTAAGATGGAAAGTTAAAAAAATATTAAAAAAAATATATGTGAGAACGGTATTATGATTAGAAATCCAAAGATTTCAATGATTTGTGACTAAGAATGTTAACTATGGAAAACTTTGTAACCAAGTTCGTAAATTTACAACGCTATGTACCTTACTTGAGGGATGAAAATGATAAATTTTATAGGTTTATCAGTTGTTTACCTCTGACATATAAGGAAAATATTGAGTTTGATATTCATAAGCCCACGGATGAGGAAATCAGAAAAGACAAGTTGTGTTACGATTTGTTTAAGCAATGATCAGCATTGACTAAGAATTGGAAAAATAAAAAAAATTAGAAGAGTGATCAACGTAAGAAAATATTTAAACCTTATCCTTTTAGGAAATGAACAAGAAGTCATATTGATAATAATTACAATAAACTAGGTACAACTACCAGTAGTGGTATAAAGGGTATGGGAATTTCCAATGGCAGGTGGAATAACATTGCGAAAGAGGTTAATGTTGGGGTTGTAATGGACCTCATTTGTATATAAATTTTCCTCAGAATCCCGATAAAAAAATGGCACTCATAAGTATGCTACATGAAGCTTCCACTGTCAATGATATAGCCAGGAACATACCTAGAATAAATGCTTCCTTGGAAGACAGACAGGAGGATCATCAATCCACTATGCTGGAAGTAGAAGGTAAAATATCAAATACATCAGTGTATATACTTATTGATTCAAGAGCTAGTTTAAGTTACATTGCACCAATATTACTTGAAAAATGTAAACTTAGTAAGGAAAAACAAAAGAATGCATGGTTGGTACAATTAGCGACGGGAATGAAAACGAAGGTTACTGAAATAGTTAAGGATTGCAGATTAAGTTTAAATGGCTTGGATACTACAATTAATCTAAACATACTTCTGTTAGGATTGTATGATTTTTTGATAGGTATGGATTGGTTAGAATCTCATAAAGCCATTATTGGTTGTAACATCCCTGACCTTCCGACCGACGAAGAGGACGCTACCATACCATTAACTATCTGGACAACTAGCCCCATGACATTTACATACATAAAAACTGAAATTCTTTGAAGTAAAACATGTAGAGATGCATAATTATTTAGCATATAGCGGAAGAAAAACATACATTCAGGCATTCAATATGTTCATCATAATTCATTAAACATCAAATATGATTGCCGAGATTGAACACAAGAATACTTATCTTATGAAGAACTTGTCCTGCAACCATCTATGTCACTGCAACGTTCCACCCAACCATAGGCTTGTGTGCTCCTTAATATCTCAGCAACGCTGCCACCCTTGATTTGGGCATGATTCCCCAAGGAATAAGGAACTAAGTAGGCTCACACATAGCCAAAGGTACACAAATCAGCCAAGCCAACACAGTTGGGTTTATCAGGCCATCAGGGAGTTGGGAAAAGTTGAATTCTAAGCTGGTGGGCTCATTGAAGAGCTAAGGACACCTACACCAGAATTAGCCTAAATTCTAGGACAACCACACACACCCAACACAAGGAATCAGTCCCTTCTCTACTACACAGTCCCTCAGGCCCTGACTTCCCTTCCAGTGCTATTAAGGGGTTGTGGAGAAGAAAGCCAGCCCTCTATATCTGTCTATGTGGCTCCCAAACACACCAAGTTTATCAAGCATACCAAGCCTTCATTCCCACTCCAACATAGTCCAAAGAACAACCACTGCATACACATAGCAAAGCAAGCAATTCATAGCTTTGGGCAAGAAAATCAAACACCATAGAAAAATCGGGGTGACAATTTGGGTAATATGCAGCCCTGACTGGGAAATTCGATTCCTGAGTCGTTATTGGCCCTATCATGGCCAAAATGACTCAATAAGAACCCACAGTAGCCCAAAAACGTAAATGGACACACATTAAACCAAAACCGTGGGAAAACAAAAGCCCTGATCTCACCACTGAAGCAATGGGAATTACACAGCCCGAAATTAGAAGAGGAGATCAGACTCTCAGCATGGACAGGGGAATGTATACATAGAACCACAAATATAGTATGGAAATACACACACATAGCCAGAATTTGGAAAATGAAGACTGAACCAATCGCTGCATGCACGCATGAAAATTGAGTGATTGCGTGAGGGAAAATCCCAAACCTGGGTGTGAGGAGAAAAACGATTGTCTCTACGTGAGGATGGGAAAGCATGCAAGAATGGGGTCATCCCCCCTCTTCCTACCCACGTGAGGGTGAATGAGTTTTCTGGTGGAGTGTGCGTGTGGGCAAGGACTGACAACCTTGCCACACACCACTGCCCAACAATAACTGTCCAACTAACAATAGAGGTTTTTAATTTGGTAGTTGTTTGATTAAGACAAGGAAAGGTGAGTAAGTCAAAAGGGTGGGTGACAACTAAATGGGTTTAACAACTGACACTTGAATTTTCCCCATTGGCTCCCAAGGGTTAAATAATTCCCCCCCCTATCCTTAGGAAAGTCATGCCATTTTCATTATGGTTGCATTGACATAGCTGGTTGGGGTTCATTTTAATTAAAATGCATAATTACATGATGCTAGAATTATAATGTGCTGGATATCACGATATACCATTGGCAACGAGTTTAATTGCTGGAACATTAAACGCTAAATCAATGGTGGGGATTTTTCCTTTAGCTCCACACCACAATTAATTACAATATATACATCATATACATTTAATGAAAATGGGGTCAAAACTGGGGTGTTACATTCCCCTCCCCCTTCAATAGCACTGTCCTCAGTGCTTTGAAAAATTGAACAAAATACTACACTGGTATTGCCTCAGTGTTCCGCAGAATTGAACAAAAATGGTGTGCCAATCGCATGGCATCCTCCAACCCCCACATAGCCTCTTCAGTCCCATAGTGCTTCCATTGCACCTTTACCTACCCTATGGCTCGGTTCCAGAGCATTGCGACCTTCTTGTCAAGGATGCGCATTGGCTCGATTTGGAACTCTCCCTCGGGTTCCACCTAAATCACATCCCACTTTATCACATGGTTAGGGTCATGTACATATTTCTTAAGAAAAGAAACATGAAAAACATTATGAGCTCTAGTGCTAGCAGGAAATGCAAGTCTATATGCAACTGGACCTATTCTTTCAAGCACTTCAAACGACCCACAATATCTCGATGACAGCTTGGCACAACTTCCAAGCTTCAAGGAAATCTTCTTTTCCCTCTCTCTGAGGTAAACATGATCCCCAACACTGAACTCCCTATTCACCCTATGCTTATCTGCATAGGTTTTCTTTCTATCTTGGGATCCTTTCAGATTCTGCCTGATCTTTACAACCTCCAGCTCCATTTATTTGAGCAATTAAGGACCAAGCACAACCCTGTTCATTGGATTATCCCAAGTCACTGGCATCCTACACCTTCTTCCATACAAAGCTTCATATGGACTCATCCCCAAGGATTCCTGCTGTCCATTGTTATAAGTAAACTCTACCAAGTGTAAGTAATCTTCCCACTTGGTTGGTTTTTTGATCACGTACATGCGAAGCATATCTTCAAGTAGCTGATTAAGTCTCTCCATCTGCCCATCCATCTGAGGATGGTATGCAGTGCTAAAGTTAAGCTTTGTACCCAAATCTGCAAACAACCCCTTCCAAAAATTGGAAGTGAACTTGACATCTCTGTCGAAGACTACTGCCTTAGGAAATCCATGCAATTTGAAAATATCTTTCATGAATATCTTTGCAATATCATTAGTCTTATGCGTAGACTTAATCGGTATAAAATGTGCTTCCTTTGTCAACTTGTCCACCACAACCATGATGGAATCATGTTGTCTCCAAGTCATCGACAATCTTGTAATAAAATCCATGGAAATAACTTCCCATTTCCATTCTGGAACTGGAAAAAGTTGCAACAAACCTGATGGGTGTTGATGCTCAACCTTTACCTGTTGACATTTCATGCACCTTGAAATGTAGTCAACCATGTCCTTTTTCATTGCTGGCCAAAAGTACTGCTTTCTGGCTGTAGCAATTGTCTTCTGATATCTTGGGTGACTAGAATATGGAGCTTGATGGATTTCATCCATAACAAATCTCCTCAACTCTGCTACATTTGGAATATAAATTCTGCCTTTATAAGTAATAAGTCCATCTTCTTCCAATTTATATCCCTCATACCTCTTCTCAAGACTTTGTTGCTGCAATTTGTCTTTTACCTGCACATACACTTCATCTCCAACAGTATGATTAACAATCTGTTGTCTCAAATTTGATTGTCAAACACTGAGAGATGCCACATTCATTTCCTACGCCTTCCTGCTGAGTGCATCAGCTACCTTGTTCTCTTTTCCCTTTATGTGCTTGATTTCAAAATCAAACTGACATAAAAACTCCAGCCATCTCGCTTGCCTAGCATTCATAGTAGGCTAATCAAATAGATACTTCAAACCACAATGGTCTGTCCTTAGTTCAAATGTTCTACCCATCAAGTAATGTCTCCACATCTTGAGGGCATGTACTATGGCTACAAGCTCTAGATTATGAGTGGCATAGTTCTTCTCATGCTCCTTCAGCTTTCTTGACTCGTAACATATCATGTGGTTGTCTTGCATAGGGACTCCTCCAAGCCCTTGTCCACATGCATCAGTACGCACCACAAAATATTTCTCTGGGTCTGCAACTTTCAACATTGGTGCACTAGTGAGAAGATTTTTCAACTGCTAGAAGCTTTCTTCACACCTCGATGTCCATTCAAACTTTATCCCCTTCTTTTGCAAAGAAGTGATATCATGTGCAACTTTGGAGAATCCTTCAATGAATCTCCGGTAGTATCCTACAAGTCCCATAAAAGATCTTACATCTGTCACATTTCTTGGAGTAAGCCAATTCATAATCGCTTCAATCTTTTCGGGGTCCATAGATATACCTTCTTCTGAGATAATGTGACCCAAATACTAAATTCTATCTCTATTGAAGTCACACTTGCTTAGCTTTGCATACAACTGATGCTCCCTGAGCAATTGCAATGTCAATATCAAATTCTCTTCATGCTCTTTCTCATTCTTAGAATAAATAAGAATGTCATCAAGGAAAACAAGAACAAACTTGTCCAAATACCTACTAAAGACACTGTTCATAAGGCACATAAATGTAGCAGGTGCATTTTTGAGACCAAATGATACCACTACAAACTCATAATGTCCATACCTTGTTCTGAAGGCTATCTTATGAATGTCTTCATCCTTGATTCTCACTTGATGGTAACCAGACCTCAAGTCAATCTTGGAAAATACTTTTGCTCCTCTCATTTGATCAAAGAGGTCATCAATCCTAGGCAAAGGATATTTGTTCTTCACAGTAACTTTGTTCAAGTATCTGTAGTCAATACACAACCTAAGTGTACCATATTTCTTCTTTACAAACATAACTGGTGCTCCCCAAGGAGACACACTTGGCCTGATATACTTCTTTTCCACCAACTCTTGCAGTTGCATTTTTAGTTCTATCATCTCTGGTGTACTCATCCTGTAGGGCGTCTTGGACATGGGTGCTGCTCCTGGCACAAGTTCAATTGTGAAATCAATGTCCCTCTTTGGAGGAAGCCCTGGAATCTCATCAGGAAACACATCCTTGAATTCCTATAACACCTGATAGTCCTCCAACCTAGGAGTTTCATCCCCTGTCACCTCCAAAATATTAGTTGCATACAACTGGAAACCTTTCCTACAGAATTTCTTCAACTGCATTGTTGAAACCTGCCTTACTGAAATCACCTTTGGAATACCTTTTACCACTACTGGGTTCCCTTCTTCATCCATGCATTCGAAAGTCTTATTGTAACAGTCAAGTTTTACCTTATGAGCTTCTAACCAATCCATTCCAATGAGACCATCATAGGAACCAAGTGGTAGAATATTCAGATCTACACAAGTGACCAATCCATTCATGACCAATGGACATTTCTTTACCACTTCACTAACCTTTCTCTTAGTTCCAGTGGCTAGTTGAACTAACCAAGATTTTCTATGCTTTACTTTCTTAAAAGCACAAATCTCCACTACTCTAGGAGTAATGTAACTGTGAGTAGAACCGGGGTCAATCAAAATAGAAACAGATTGCTCAACAATCTTACCTACAACTTCAACCACAGTTGACTGGTGATCTTCCTGGTGGTCCTTCAATGTTGCATAAATCCTAGGGACTACCCTTTCTACTTGACCCACTGTTTCTGCTTCTTGAATGTTGTAAGCTGGCCTTGCACTCATTCTCAAGTGGACAACTTCTGTGCATGTGGGGTCCTCCACATTTCCAACATTGGAGTGTTCCTCTATTCTATTGTGGATCTTTAGGCTTTTCTCCTATCACTCCAACTGGCTTACTCGCAGCTTGGAATGGTTGCTTCTGT
>LPNX010529904.1:13972-51189 GCA_001517045.1 Pseudotsuga menziesii | reverse complement strand
TTGGTAAAACTTCTCATTCTTCTTGTCCTTCCATGCCTTATGGTAATCAGGTTTACCTTTGCTTTGCTCATAGCAATACTTAGCCTTCCTTATTGCTTCTACAAGAGGTCTAGGTTCATAAAACTCAATTTTGTCTTTGTAAGATTGAGGCAATCCACTCATAAAATGCTGGACCTTCAATTTTTCATCTTTGATGTACTTGACATACCTCAATAAATCCAAGAACTTATTTGCATACTCTTCCATGGTCTGCTGTTCCAATCTCATCTCATGGAACTCCTTAATCTTGTCATCATAATACATGTCAGAGAGGTATTTCTGCTTGAAGAAATACTTCTTGAACTGTTTCCACTTACGTATCCTTTCACTGATCCTTTTTACTTACTTGAGGTGCTCCCAGAAAATGGATGCCCTTCCATTCAGATTGAATATGGCAACCCTTCCTTCATGTTTCCCAAATAATCCTGAACTTGGGAGTACTTATTTATCCCAAGAAGCCAAGCTTCAGCCTCTTGTCCAGTCTTTACCTCACTGTCAAATGTAGGAGGTTTAGCCTTCTTAAATTCATCCCGAGAGTGATCCCTATGGTGATTCTTTCTCTTTCCCTTACTAGAAGAAGAGCTTGAATCCCCACTGGATTCTTCTAAGCCAAATGATCTACTAGAAGTCCTTCTTATTCTCCTAGTATTGCTCTTACTGGCTTTTGGTTTTACTGTACCCTGTCCAGAGTCTATCTTTCTTTGCAAGTCTATTAAACTTTGCAACATAGAAACATAGCAACATTCAACTGATGCTACTCTTCCTGAGCCTTTATTAAGCTTCTCATGGTGGCTGCAATATTTGGTAGTGTCTCTTGGAATCTCCTTCCATTAGACTGTATGTCATCATTTTCGACTCGAACATTTTCTCCCATGACATCTCATGCACGCTCGTAGGAATCCCGAGCATCATATCCATCATGGGTTCTCATGGCTGAACCACAACTTACTTTACCAAACCGCACTACCTGGAATACTGCCCTTGAAGGTGTCTATGATTCTGCAAATGTGTTAGTAACACAACTGTTAGCTGCATAACATTTATACAAATCAGAATTACTTACCTTCTCTTGGAAAAATCATACAATTACAATTTTTCCCAAAACACAGAATTTTCTTCCTTAAAGAACGACTATCTCAGGGGGACGACGGGGGTCAAGGGGGCTTGCCCCCTCGCCACTGCAGGGCGGGTTGAGGGCAACGCCCTTGTTTTTTTTTGTAAATATTTTATTTTCGTGCAATCTTGTGCATAAGATCGGTTCCATTTTCCTCCTTTTCGGCCCTGTAAATCCACTGAAAAAATGCTGCAAATCTCACTGAAAAACTCAGATTTTTTTTTCATATCGGATGCCTTCCTAACTAGCCATCCAATATATCAGATCACTAGTTGACAACGCTTTCTATACCTCGGCCTACCGATCTTCATTTGTCTTTCGATGCACATCGGATCATTCTTCCTTTGCCTTCCGATGCACATTGGCTGAACAATCCTCTATTTTCTTTCAACATTTTGGACCGATATTCCTCTAGCTTCCGATACACATTGGTCGACCGATCCTCTATTTTCTTCCAACATTTCAGACCGATCTTCCTCTAGCTTCCGATACACATCGGCTAACCGATCCTCTATTTTCTTTTGATGTTTCGGACCTATCTTCCTCTAGCTTTCGATACACATCAGCTGAACGATCCTTTCTTTTTTCTGAGATTTCTTTTACTTAGAAAAATTTCTGATTTTTTCTTCTTATCTTCCTCTTTCTTCCACTGCCCCATCGGCTACTTGATCATATATCCTTTTCCGACGCTTCAACTTCCTTCAGGAGAGCCTTTCTGACACCTTGAATCCACCTAGCCTAGAGCTTCGGATCTGCTTCAATGAACACCTTTCGATGACCATCGGCTCCTCTCAGCCGAGACTCTCGGTTCCTCTCAACCGAGACCACCGATAAATTTCATTCTTGGACAATTTTCAAAATTTTCTTTTCGTCGGTTCTTTATCAAGTGGAATTTTGCCTAGGTTATCTGGTGTATCAGATTGGCTTCCGGCTAAGTCATCCGACATATTGGATGGGCTTCAGCCTAAGCCATCCGATAATTTTCACACTTAGAACTTTTCTGAAATTTTCCTGTAATTTTCTCATTTTTCCCCTGTTGGGCAGAGGGTAACTTGCCTCTATCACTGATTCTTTATGGCCCATTGAGGCCCATGCTGCAATGTGTGCTCTTATACCACACTGTAACATCCCTGACCCTTCGACCAACGAAGAGGATGCTACCATACCATTAAATATCTGGGAAACTAATCCCTTGAACATGTACATACATAAAAACTGAAATGCTTTGAAGTAAAAAATGTAGAGATGCATAATTATTTAGCATACAGCAGAAACAAAACATACATTCAGGAATTCAACATGTTCATCATAATTCATTAAACATCAAATATGATTGCTGAGATTGAACACAAGAATACTTATCTTATGAAGAACTTGTCCCACAACCAGCTACGTCACTGCAACGTTCCACCCAACCATAGGCCAGTGTGATCCTTAATCTCTCAGCAACATTGCCACCCCCGAGCTGGGCACGATTCCCCAAGGAATAAGGAACTAAGCAGGCTCACACATAGCCAAAGGTACACAAATCAGCCAAGTCAACACAGTTAGGTTTATCAGGCCATCAAGGAGTTGGGAAAAGGTGAATGCTAAGATGGTCGGCTCATTGAAGAGCTAAGGACACCTACACTAGAACTAGCCTGACTTCTAGGGCACCCACACACACCCAACACAAGGAATTAGTCCCTTCTCTGCTACACAGTGCCTCAGGCCCTAACTTCCCTTCCAGTGCTATTAAGGGGTTGTGGAGAAGAAAGCCAACCCTCTAGCTCCATCTATGTGGCTCCCAAACACACTAGGTTTATCAAGCATACAAAGCCTTCATTCCCACTCCAACATAGTCCAAAGAGAAACCACTGCATACACATAGCAAAGCAAGCAATTCATAGCTCTAGGGAAGAAAATCAAACACCACATAAAAATTGAGGTGACAATTTGGGTAATATGCATCCCTAACTAGGAAATTCGATTCCTGAGTCATTCTTGGCCCTATCATGGCCAAAATGACTCAATAAGAACCCACAGCAACCCAAAAACGTAAATGAACCCACATCAAACCAAAATCATGGGAAAACAACAGCCCCGATCTCACCACTAAAGCAACGGGAATTACACAGCCTGAAATTGGAAGAGGAGATTAGACTCTCAGCATGGACAGGGGAACGTATACACAGAACCACAAATCTGGTATGGAAATACACACACACAGCCTAGAATTGGGAAAATGAAGACTGAACCAGTCGCTGTATGCACGCGTGAAAACTGAGTGACTGCATGAAGGAAAATCCCAAATTTGGGTGTGAGGAGAAAAACAACTGTCTTTGTGTGAGGATGGGAAAACATGAAAGAATGGGGTCATCCCATCTCTTCCTGCCCATGTGAGGGTGAACGAGTTTGCTGGTGGAGTGTGCATGTGGGCAAGGACTGACAGTCCTGCCACACACCACTGCCTAGCAATAACTTCCCAACTAACAATAGAGGTTTTTAATTTGGTAGTTGACTGATTAAGACAAGGAAAGGTGAGTAAGTCAAAAGGGTGGGTGACAACTAAATGGGTTTAACATCTGACACTTGGATTTTCCCCATTGGCTCCCAAGGGTTAAATAATTTCCCTCCCTATCCTTAGGAAAATCATACCCTTTTCATTATGGTTGCATTAACATAGCTGGTTGGGGTTCATTTTAATTAAAATACATAATTACATGATGCCAGAATTATAATGTGTTGGATATCACGATATACCATCGACAATGATTTTAATCGCTAGAACGTTAAACACTAAATCAATGGTGGGTCTTTTGCCTTTAGCTCCACACCACGATTAATTACAATATATACATCTTATACATTTAATGCAAACGGGGTCAAAATCAGGGTGTTACATTGGTTTTTTACATAAAAGTTTTGATTTCATGGATGAAGATGGTAAATTCATAAAATAAAATTAATTTACAAACCTATATCTATAGGACAAATATTTGCGGTAAAATTAAAAAATGCATTAGAAAAGGGTGTCAGCTTTATGCTATCAACTTTAAATAAATTGAACTTGAAAAGTAAAAAATAACAATGGAACAGTTTCAGATTCTGAAGGAACTTCAGGATGTATTTCCACCTAAACGAGATTTATATTTTACCATAGATCTCATGTTAGGTTCAACACCAATAATACGAGATCCCTATCATATCAATACTCTTGGGATGATAGAATTAAGACTGTAGATTAAAAAATTATTGGACAAGGGATATATTCATCCTAGTGTATCTCCATGGGGAGCACCCGTGTAGTTTGTTAAAAATAAGGATGGAACTTTTAGAGTGTGCATATATTACCAACAATTAAATAAGATGATGGTTAAAAATAAATATCCTTTACCAACAATAGATGATCTGTTTGACCAGATCGGCGGAGCAACAATTTTTTCAAAATTTATCTCAGATCGGGATACCATCAGGTATGGGTTGAATGTGAGGACATCCATAAAACTTCACTTCGAACTAGATATGGACAATATGAATTTGTGGTAATTCCATTCAGTTTAATAAATGCTCTCCTACAACATTTATGAATATAATGAATAATGTGCTGAGTAAATTTTTGGATAAATTTGTGTTAGTATTTATTGAAGATATTCTAGTATATTCAAAGAGTGAGGCAGAGCATGAAAGGAACTTACGTAAGGTTTTATAAACTTTAAAGGAACATCATCTATATGCAAAATTAATCAAGTGTGACTTTTATAAAAATAAGTACAATACTTGGGACATTTTATTTCAGAAAGGGGAATAACAGTTGATCTTGCAAAAATCAAGGCTATATTGGAATGGCCTGCACCAAGATATGTACATGATATAAAATCCTTTATGGGGTTAACAAGATATTACCACAGATTCATAGATTTTTTTTCCAAAATAGCTTACCCTATAACCACTTTGTAAAAGAAAGGTATTCGATTTATCTGGAATCAACAATGTCAAGATAGTTTTAAGAAACTAAAACAATTATTGAAAACAACACCAATATTAAAAATTGTTGATCCAAGTAAGGACTTTGTGGTATGCGCTGATGCGAGTATAGAAGCGTTAGGAGGGGTTTTAACTCAGGAACATCATGTAATCTGTTATGAGTCATGAAAAATAAAGGAACATGAGAAAAATTATGCCATACATGACATGGAGTTGGAAGCTATCATTCATGCCCTTAAGACCTAGTAATGACATTATTTGATAGGAAAGAAATTTCCATCACTAACAGATAATATTGAGTTAAAATATTTGTTTTATAAAAAAACATTGAATTCTTGTCAAGCCAGGTGGCTTGCATTCCTGAGTGAGTATGATTTAAAAATTAAACAAATAAAAGGAAATGAAAACATAGTAGCAGATGCATTAAGATGACAACATTCACTACAACAAAACCCTGTGATTAGCGTCTCTTTTATATTCCTTTTTAGCGTCCGCTATCCCTTTTAGTGTATTTTTCATCATTTTTTGGACAAAGTGGGTGCTTTCCCATGGGATGGTGCTTTTAATGGCATTATTTGCATCCCTTTTTAAAATTTGGTGTTATTTTGGACACTAATTAGCATCCCAATTAATGTCCCAATTAGCGTCCCAATTATTGTCTCAATTAGCATCCCTTTTTAAAATTTGGTGCTATTTTGGAGGATAATTAGCATCCCAATTAACGTCCCAATTAGCATCCCAATTAGCATCCCAATTAACGTCCCAATTAGCATCCCAATTAGCATCCCAATTAACGTCCCAATTACCATCCCAATTAGCATCCCAATTAACGTCCCAATTAGTGTCCAAAAAAATCATCCCATATAACGCCCAGAATAGCCTCCAAAAAAACATCCTGAATAGCAAAGCACCATATATTAATCCAGGGTTAGCGATAGGAATTGTGCCATGAATTTTGATAAGAAAAACATCCAACATAGCACCAACTATAGATCTAGGAATTACGCCTAGAAAACATACAACATAGCACCCGGTTTAGCACCTAGAATAATGCCATAAATTTTGAAAGGAATCTCTAGGAATTGCACTAGGTTTAGAGCTAGGAATTGTGTTTGGAAAACATCCGACATAACATCAGATATATCAATGTCAATGATAATGATATTGATTCATGTGATAGTAATTTTGGATCTTGATTTATCATAGCGGCACCTAAATGATCGTAATCATGACACTTTTAGATCTTGATTAATCCTAATGAGGGGTAAATTACCTTAATGTCACCTAAATTGCTCTAATGGAATTTAAGTGTCCCTAACAACATTTGATAGACCCTAATGGAATCTTATTGGCCCTAATAGCATGATGATGGTGCATTACGATAATTATGATGGAGCGTATGGATATGATTTGATAAGTATAAGACTATATCATCCATTCTTGTGAGGTAGTAGAGTTCCTTTCTCATTATTATCACAATTATATTTATGATGACATTGATAATGACTACGACAATGACAATGATGTTGATTTATTGTATGATGATGATGACGATGTGGATGTCAACGATGGTTATGCATGTGGTATCACTTTTGGATCCTAATTGATTCTAATTGCACCTAAATGTGTGTAACAACATCTAAACGACCCTATTATCATCAAAATGACTGTAACAACATATAAATGACCTTAACAATTACATGCCATGAATCCTAATGGTGATGAGTGATTAAGAACACTAATGGCATATGAGTGACCATAATGACAATGATGTTGGTGATTTTGTTGATGATGTACTTAATGTTGATGATGATGATGATAATGAGGATGATGATCACGATGATGTTGATGTACCATATGGAATTGATGATGATGATAATGATGATGATGACAACACTGATTTCCATGATGATGATGCATTTCATAATACTTTTGGATACTGCAGGACTTGAGATATTGGACTTAATAACAAGTAATAGAGGTTGTGAGGTGTTGACCATAAAGATATTGTTAGCCATTGGGTTTTATATAGATTGATAAGGCCATTGGGTTTAGTAGTCATCCCACTCCCTTGTAGAAAGGTAGTATAATACCACCTATCATGGTGCTACTAAAATGTCACCCTACAAGGTTGTTTTGGACAACCTCCCCATCCATACCCTCATTTTTACCAAGAACATCCAAGGGACAAGAAGTGGATATCAATCTTAACAAAAAATTTAACTTTCTTTTTACTCTTAAGGACATTTTGGTATTTGTTTAAAATGGAATGAACCAACAAGAATTTCAATAATTCTCATAATGTTACTTTGAATAAGTGGATCAAATGTTTTTACATCTTTGGCCTTATAAGTGGACATTTCTCAAAGAAAAAAGAAATTAGTTGCTCAAGTTTTATGGCCCCTATCAAATCTTCTAGTATTATGATACACTATTGACCAATGTTTTATTCCCATGGGATTTATTTTACATAGGAAAAGAGTGATTGAAACTATAGAGGTAAATTCCCAACTTATAACACTAGAAGATGTGCATTCACATGGACACACACATCACACATACACACACACAAATTTCATATCTAATATTTCCTCTATGTACTCTTCGAGAGTGAATTTTACTTGGCACTTTAAGCTAATGACAAAGGCATTTAGAGATATGAGCTGAAATTATAACACCAAGACATAATGACTTGTGTAGAGAATGGATGATGTATTTTCTTGGGGGTGAATTTCAAAGATACTCTTTCTTTCTAATGATGTGTGCCTTATTACTTGATGCACCTTTGAGATGATTTATTTTGGAAATAGGAGTAGATGCAATATCTTGTAGAGGAGATATCAGTAAGTCTAGTATGTCAACAATCCAAATTCACTTTAAAACACACTTTGGATTCTCTTTACGTAGGGCATGCAATGACTAGAGATGAGGATTATTTTAAAGTGCTACAAGTATTTTTTTGTTTTCCTCCATATGAAGGTATATTTCAAGTCCCTAGGATTGAAGTGGTCATAGCTGTGAGATATCTCCCTCAAAGTTGGGGAGGTTGTGGGTTTGAATCTCTTCAATTTCCTTAGGGAGAGGTGCTTAAAACATAGACATTGCTAATTTACCTTGGGTACCTTCCTTGGATGAGGGAAGTGGCTCATGGTTTTCCCTTAGTTTTCTCGTGAAATGGCATTCCACATAAAAATTATTGCACATCCTGTGGCTAAGTCAACACTATTGAATAAAGGTATTTCATTGCATTGCATGTTTATAAATTAAAATGCAAAAATATGAGTTTCGTAATGTAAAAAAAAGAAAACAAAAAAGTGGATTATTATTCTAATGTAAAAAATATAATAATAAAATCAACCATTGTAGATCTACTCTATATCTATGTTGATTAAGAAACAATTTTTATTGATTAGAAACTTTCTAGATATTATATTATTTGTTGGGTATTTTTTCTGTAAAAGAGTAGTTATTTAATTTGTTTGCAGGTGGTAATTAATCGTGATCCACAATTTTCTATATCATATATTGAATTTTACCTTATTATGATTGACAAAGAATTTTTTTGCGTCATTGCATTCCCACTTTGAAATTTTGCTTGCATTTAGCGTTGATGTTTTGATCTAAAGTGGGATAAAACTTTGGAAAAATATTCACTAACGTAGTTGGCTAGAACTAGTATGGGAAATCACTATAGAAATATTGGAAGACTGCATCTTTCAAATATTAGTTAGAACTAGAAGCAATTTCATCATTTTCCCCTAAAGAACAATCTAATGCGTAGACAAAATTGAGCTATTGCAATTCCCTTTTAGCAACTAACTAGAAATATGGAACATGTTTTATCCATTGGGGATGTGCAGGACTAGCCTTGGTTCTTGAGTTGGTTTAAGTCATAAGAATAATTTTGTAAGACTCAATTAATTTTAATATTAACATTGGTAAACTTAATATTAATAATCTTATTCGTTGGTGCTAGAATCTATGGGACTTTAAGTACAATATTTCCCCATACATATGCTACTTCTTTTCATTGTTTCTTAGCCACATGTCAAAATGAGTGGAACCATGTTTCAATTTCATTGTAGTTTGTTATATAGAAACATGAAAGGTTCCATATGAACTTCTCATGGTTATACACCAACTTATCCATATTGTCTATTTTATAGAAACCACCATTAAAATTAATTTGAGAATATTTAGGGTTGTTTTCTCATCAAAGCACTTCCAAAAGTTAAGTTAACAATGATTGTGGTAAAAATACCCTGTAAGTTCTTGAAATTAGAGAGTTTGAGGTGGTGTTTAAAGCCACCTCACACATGCCTAAACTTGGAGATGGAAAGGTGGTTTGTACAAAGTCATCGCTAAAAGGAATTTTCACTAACTCTTTTGGGGTGTTCTAATACAAGGTGTCATCACTAGTAATAGTTTTGGGGATATTTTTAATATAATTTTCCTTAATATAAAATGTTTGGAGGTGGTTTTTGAAGGGACTATCATGAAGAAAAATAAATGGAAAAGGGGTAATTTGTTGTAATGGAAGGAACAAATTAAAAAAAATGACTCGTATTTTCGTGTAATGCCTATGTTGGAAAATCATGATGCTGCTGGCAATGAAAAATAATTGAAAGCTCTGACATTCTTATTTCTCCTTGCCACTTTTAATATTGCATTGGAATACATTGAAGACAAACTTTGTAGAATTGTTCTATTGTTTCATGATTCAAGTAAACATGTACTTGATCTCTGCTCTCTCTCTTGGACTTGCAATAATTTTTTTAGGTATTATGGGTTTCTTAAATCCAATGTCACAATTTTTAATCAATTAAGATTCTATTTTTAATTAACTTAATGGAACTAAGACTTCCTTTTATCAAAAAAATTACCACTTAGATAATAGTTTGTTAGTGGTAACAAATGGCTCTAGGCATCTCCAAGCTGTCTCTAACCACTATCATAGTTAGGTGAAAAATTTGACATTGTTTTTTTAATGTTGATGGAAAAATTCCATTATAACATCATAATTTTTTAAATCAATTAAAAATTACACTATTTATTAGTTGTCCCTAATTATAGTTGTAATTGCAATAATATCTTTACCACACCAAAAATTACCACTTAGATAATAGTTTGTAAGTTGTTATCTCCCAAAATAAATTTATTTTGATAGTATGAAGAATTCAAGTCATGTCATGAAAGATTTAAAGATGACTAATAAATTGAAGGTCTTTGTTTGTGCTATGGTTGAAGAAATTTGAAGTTTTAGATTTCGATGGCTTAGGCGGGGTTCTTAATAGCTCATTAGCCACCGAAAGGCTTTGTTTCGACAACTAACAGTTTAACGCAGGATAAAGGTTAACCACCTAAAGTAGGCCCGATCGATTAAATGGTAAAACCACTTTCGGTGGCTTAGGAGAGATTTCAAAAAACTTATTAGTCACCAAAAAGTGTTGCTTTCGGCAGCTTAGTGAACAGTTCAAAAAGGGTGTTAACCACTGAAAGCAGGAAAAAAGGCATTGGGGAAAAAGCGGTTTCGGTGGCTTAGGTGAAAGCTATGATGTTTCATTAGCCACCGAAAGGACAGGTTTTCGGCGGTTACAAGGGATAGCCAGAGAGACCACTATCCGCCGAAAGCTAGGTTTCACTGCGACATTGGAAAAACGGTTTCGGTGGCTTGGGCGAAAAGGTCAACATTTCATTAGCCACCGAAAGCCTTGTTTTCGGCGGCTAGAAAACAAATTCCTGAAGGCTATTAACCACTGAAAGGTAAAAGAGAGAAAAGAGTAGAAATCTATCACATCAGAGCCCATCAGCAAAGCAATGATCTTTAAAGGGCGTGATAAACCACCGAAAGGACATGAGGCTGCATAATTGCGTGAGGAAATGAGTAAGGAGGTCATTATTGAAACTGATAAGGACTGATGTGATGAAACCCTCCTTCTCCCTCCATCTATCCATAGAACTGCAAAAAATCCCACTGAGTATCGAGGATTGATTTTAACATAATTACTGGGCAAGGGATCTTGAAAAGATCAAATAGAGCCATCACCCTCTGACCTAAGCATCAATCATGCAAGTGAAAGCCCTCATAATCAATGCCAAATCTTTAGTACATTCCACCCTCTAATTTAGAATTTATCTCCACTAGAAATCAATATCTGAGAAGCAGCCTTCTAAAACACTATCCAACAAAACTTGAATTTATTGTTGCAAGTACCCAGGAGTGGCATTCAGCAAGATGAAGAAGGGAGGTCCTGCTCTCAGGAAGGAGTTGGGAGACATTAGCTACCTGGAGGCACATCCAAAGGTTTGTCAATTTTTTAAGGATGTTGGCTGCTATAGGTTTTGTGAGAAGATTCAAGGTTCACACCAGTAGGTGTCTGAGGCATTTGCCCTCTCCTTCGATGGCTCCAAGGAAGTCATAGGTAAAGAAGAATTCCTGATAGATGAAACCCTAATTACTGAAGTGACTGAACTCCCTAGCACAAGAGAGAAGTGGTTCAAGACCACCATACCAAAGAATGTAGAGTTCGGATCTTACCTAAATCCTGAGCATAGGGAGGTGGTGTGGAAGAAAAGTGTACCATCCTCTTGGCTAGAAGAGAGGTGGCAACAACTGCTGAAGGCCATTGTGGTCTACATAACATGTGAAGGGAGATACAACATAGCTATGATTTACCATTTGAAATTGATGAACCACTTCATAGGGAGAAGCCCACTAAATTTGCCTTTTTACTTACACAGGAGTTTGGAAAATATGGCACACCAGGTGAAGGCTCAGCCAACCAAGATTGCTGGAAGACTATCTCATCATGGTCTTATCCAACTTCTGATGCAAGAATTGTTGAAGAGGAGGAATATGGCATGGACTTATTTCTTATTTTGGAATGGTTTTGAAACAGGCCTTCAGCCAGAAGAAAAGGGGAAGTCTCTTGCTAAAAAGTCCAGCACACCAAGAAGTGGGAAGAGGAAGAGAAGGGCTATATCCCTAGTAGCAGCAAAAAAACCTCCTTCCTCTTCCAAAGCCAAGAACGTCAAAAGAAACTTGGATTTCAATGAAAAAGGCCAAGACGTTACAACACACAGTGAGAACATTTTGAGCCTGCCCTACCCAGATTCAGAAGAGGAATAGGATGAAGGTATAGACCTAGCTTTACAAGTTGTAGCAAATAATGAAGAGCTCCCATCACCTACACCAAAAGGGAAGGATGAACCAGTAGAGAAGGCTTCCTCTAGCAAGCCCAAGACTCAAAGGATAAATTAGCTGCTGAGGCAAGTGTATGAGATCAAGATTTTGGAAAGGGAGATAAAGAAAAATAATGCTACATTGACCAATAGGAACAAGCTGCTGAATAAATATTACCTAGAGCTGAGAGAAAGGTATGCTTTCCTAAAAAGACTAAATAAAAGGTACCTGAAATACAACACAATATTGTATAGGATGATTAGTCTTCAGAGACTGCAGATGAGGGAGTCCAAGCTTAACCCTAGCACTCACCTCACGTTTGAAACCGTAGCTGAAGTTGTAGTAAGCCTTCAGCCTCTAGAATCAAGCCAGGGTGCTATTAACCGTCCTAACATAGAGCGTGCTGAAGAAGCAAGCTAAGCAGACAAACAGGAAAGAACAATTTTGGAGGCAGCCTAAGAATTTTTGAAGAATAGGGATTTTAGTGGCTTAGGCAGACGTTGAGGCAGTTCATTAGCCACCGAAAGCATCGCTTTCAGCAGCTAACTGTTCCGATATTTTGGCCTCTTAACCACCAAAAGCAAACAGATCCATAGGATTGATTTTTGACACACAGGACCAGTTTTGGGCGAACATGGATGGCTCAGGGACAAAGTATAAAGATGAAGGATGCTGAAGAAAACATCAGGGAAGGTATGCTTCAGTTTTGTTGTGACATAACAGTAGAAAATTTCATGAACACTCAATTGTCAAAGTGAAACAATGACTTAACCAATAGAGGACTAGTGGCAGTGATCTCCAGTACTTACTTTAGTTATCAGAAGGTTCAAATAGTGAACACATTCCACAGTTAGTTAGACTAGTAGTTAATTAGGGTTTTTAACCTACTTATGCAAAAACCAATTATTTTGTCTATTTTTATTAAATCAGATCCAAGTTTACAGGATCTGAGTATTTTTGTAAAGGCTATAAAGCCTAAGACTTATTTTATTGAAAGGGTTCGACTTCAGGGACTTGTAGACCATTGCTATTGTCAAGCTTCTCATTTTTCTCATGACCTAATATAAGCTCTTTTGTTATCATATGTTCAACTTCCATTTTCTGTCTATTCTGTGCTTATGCTTGAATGTGTTATTCAAGTTTTAGTCAGGTTAATTAATGTTTGATAACTGTCACCCTACTGGAATATTGATGTGATTTGAATTATAAGTGCTTTCCTTGTCATGGTTAGCCATTTATATATATCTGTTTTATGTATGGATCTGCCAGCATGATAAGTTCTCCATCTCTGCACCATATTGTCAACCTATTAATAATGGTAATTAGAAGCCTTATCCATGATTGAGTTTCATGCATGTCTTGAGACTGTAAGGTCTTATAGGTCACCTTAATTTATCCACTTAGAAAACCATAAAAATATTTAAGTTACTAGGCATCCTTGAGCTGCAACCTATAGGAGTTTCTTGGAGTGATAACAAATTGGCGCCGTTGCCGGGGAGAGGAGACTAAAGCTTAGCTTCCCTGGGAGATGACATAGATCCTTGCTTTGATGATAGACAAATCTTGGAAATTATTCTGGTTGTAATCATCTATCTGGAGACTCCATTGAAATAAGGTGGTTTCAAGAAGACCAAGTACCAGAGCAAACCCTCAAGGGCCACCAACAACACCGATTTCAGATCCAGAAGAGATTATAAGAAGATATAGGGCTTCACTAAGGCATACCAACAGTGTTGCAAAGGAATCCACATCAGGTATTTCAAGAAATATTTCTGCTATTATTTCTTCTACTGAAACACTTAATTCTTAGGAATTTATAAATACATCAGAAAATTTTAGGGTTTGGGCATCTTCAAGTACTGCTACTTGTGAAGATCCAATCCTTGGTGACTCCACTGGGATAAGTTTACCACCAACACCTTCTCAGCTACTACCTTCCTCCACCCTTTCCATACCCATTTCCAGTATGGCTGCCCCTCAATTGACCAAAATGGAAAGGATCCTGGTATCTAGGTATTCCCCCCTAAATTTTCCTAACCCTCTCTTGGCCATAACCACTGGAGGCTACCTCAAGTACATGCCTAAGTTCACAGGAGAGGGAGATTTCATAGCCGAAGAACATCTAGAGGCATTTTACAGTTATGCTGAGAACATTAATATAGAACAGAAAGATGTGTGGACTAGGATTTTTGTATAAAGCCTAGATGGCCAAGCTAGGAAATGGTTCAAAGAAATACCTCCTGGATCAGTAGCAGGCATTGAATCCCTAGATGACATCTTTCTAAAGCATTGGGGAGAGAGGAGAGACCACCTCTATTATAAAATAGAGTTCAACAACTTGAAAAGAGAGAACATGGAGTCCGTCTCTAACTTCACCAAGAGGTTCAACAATATGTACAGCAAGATCCCCACTGAAATCAGGCCCACTAATACCTTAGCCATGATAACTTATGCAAATTCCTTTGACTCTGATTTCTTCCTGCTTCTCAGAGAAAGGAGGTCTTCCTCCTTATAACTCATGCAGGATGCTGCCCTAGAGGTAGAATCTAACATTGTGGCATCTCAGAAGGTCAAAGGAATGATAGACATGAAGAAGCAGCCAACAGACCCTCTTGGGGCTTCTTCATCAGTGAACAAGATTGACAAAATGACCAAACTGTTAGATAACCTGACTACTGAAATGTCTAAGCTAAAGGACCGAGAATAGATACCTGTGAGAGGTAAATGGCCAAGTGATTTTGTTCCTCAAAACCCTAATTTTGATCCTTACAGAAGAGGCAACCCCCTAGTTTAGATCTTCAAAAGGGAAAGGAATCAAGGGGAATATTAGAGAATTAGAGCTCCTTTTCAGAATGCTGTGCTAGAAGAAGAACCAAAGTTCATTGAGGAAGAAGGAGATGTTGAAGAAAACATCCACTGCATGGAAGATGAAGTTGACTATTCTTTTCTAACACAGGAAGAATATGAGGAAGCCCTAATTGATGAGAATATTAGTGAAGAAGCAATATATCAGGCTGATGGTCAAGGAGGCTATAATCTAAGGTCCAAGGTGGTTGCTACCTTTAAGAATACTGCTGTTCTTACCAAACAGCCTGCTGCACCCACCAAAAAGGCTACTATTTTACCAAAGAAAATGGCTATCATTCCCAAACCATTGCAAAAACCAACACCTTCACCAAGCCCTGACCATGTACAACTCAAAGCTCTAGTACATGAGGTAAGGTTTCCTAATAGACTGTATTATTCTTTCGACCTTGAGTCATAGATTCAGAAATTGAAGATCCCTTTCCCATTAATCAAGCTAATGAAAAATGATGCATTCAAATCTTCCATACTGAATTCTCTTCAGCCAAAGATACATATTGATACTGAATTTGTAAATATGCAAGATGATAAAACTATTGTAACCCTAGGCCCTATGATCGAAGACCTAAAGGATTCATGCCCACCTTTATACATATCCTTGAATATCCATGATAAAGTCCTTCATAACTGTCTGCTGGACTCATGAGCTTCCCATAACCTATTGCCAAAAGCTGTGATGGATTACAAAGCCCTACCATTATTTGTTCTCCTTTGACTCCAGAAAGGTCAAGTACTTGGGCCTCATCAAAGACCTTGTTGTAAACCTATCTCAGCTGCCTTCAAAAAGCATCATGATGGAATTTGTAGTGGCTGATATCCCTCCCAAATTTGGTCTCTTACTATCTCGATCATGGAGTAAAAGGCTAGGTGGCACCCTTTAGGTGGACCTTACATATGCCACAATCCCCATGTTTGGAGGGGAGACCAAGAGGCTTTACAAAGAGAATCAACTTGCCTACATCATAAGCAATGAAAGGAATTCAGTGAACAACCCCATCTATGCAGTAGACACTGATTTTGGATCATGCATTCTACAAATAGATGATTCTTAGCAAACACCAGTCCAGCTTAACAAGCCCACCTATCAGTAGCTTGAAGAAGTGACCACAGTAGTCTGGAACATGTATTTTGATGGGGCTAGCACTCAAAACTCATNCTCTCCATCCAAAGAGAATATTCATCTGTCTTATAAGCTTGACTTTAAAACCACTAACAATATAGCAGAATATGAAGCCTTGCTGCTAGGAGTTAAAGCTACCAAGGATATGGGGATCATGTGCATGAGAATATTTGGAGATGCAGACCTTATTATACAGCAGGTTAACAACACCTTTCAATCAAAAAATGTCAGACTAAAGGCCTACAGGGACGAGGTATGGAAACTCAGAGACTCCTTTATGTTTTTTGAATTGTCATATATACCTAGGGCTTTGAATCACCTGGCTAATTCCCTGGTTGTCTCTGCAAGCCTCCTTGTTCCTCCTTTACCTCTTAAGCTCAGCTACGATGTTTAGGTCAAGTAAAGACCTTCCCTTCCAGATAATGTAAAATTTTGGAAGGTGTTTGAGAATGATGATGAGCTTAGTAAATTCCTTCATCTAGTAGATGAATTCTATGATATACATATAGATCAGGAAAACCTAAACATGGAAGAATCCCAACAACTCAAGTTGAAAGATAAAGTAGATGATCATAATATTGTCCAATTACCCAACAATTATATACCTCGGGGTCTCGTACCTCTAGAAGAGCTTTTTGATCATAATGACATCCCTTTCAAGCCTGCCAAAAAGGAGCAAGACCCTGCTATCCAAGAGCAAAACATAGGTAGCCAAAGCCATCCAAAACTGATAAATCTGTCTACTGAGTTGACTGCTGATCAGAGGTGCAAATTTTGCAGCCTGATAAAAGTATTTGCTGATATATTTGCCTGGGAGTACAGTGACCTGAAAACTTATGACTTTGATATCATCCAGCATAGGATCCCTTTGGAGAAGGACACCATCCCTTTCAAACAGAAGCTAAGATCCATTAGTCCTCTCCTACTACCTGTAATTGAAAAATAAATCCACAAGCTCCTCAAAGCCAAAATAATAATCCCCCTCAGGTATTCCAA
Source organism: Pseudotsuga menziesii (assembly GCA_001517045.1). Lineage (NCBI taxonomy): Eukaryota > Viridiplantae > Streptophyta > Pinopsida > Pinales > Pinaceae > Pseudotsuga > Pseudotsuga menziesii. Next base: position 33,906 of record LPNX010529904.1, on the reverse strand, counting down.
GTGGATTGCAAACTTAGTGGTGGTAAAGAAGAAGAACAGGGAGATCAAGTTGTGTGTGGATTTTAGAAACCTGAACAAATGTTCCAAAAAGGATAGCTATCCCCTGCCCAAGATGGAACACCTGTTGCAAAGAGTCTCAGGGGCTAGTGTTATGTCCTTTCTGGATGGCTTCTCTGGATACAACCAAGCTGTTGTGCACCCTGATGACCAAGAGAATACTTATTTTACCACCCCCTAGGGCACTTTCATGTATGCTAAAATTCCATTTGGGCTGATGAATGCTGGGTCTAATTTTCAGAGAGCCATGGACCTAGATTTTGTAGGGTTGAAAGATAAATTTGTGCTTATATACCTGGATGACCTAACTATTTACTCTCACAACCATCATGACCATTTCTAGCACTTGAGGAGGGTATTTCTAAAGTGCAATAGGTTTGGAATATCACTCAACCCTAAGAAATCCCAATTTGCATTTAGTGAGGGGAAACTCCTATGTCATATAGTCTCAGTTGGAGGTGTAAAGATTGATCTGGTAAGGGTGGAAGAAATCTAGAAGCTGTCCATACTGAGGTCAAAAAGGGATCTTCAGTCCTTTTTGGGTAAGATAAATTTTTTCAGGAGGTTCATCCCTAATTTCTCTGAGCTGGTAAAGCACATAATAGCCATACTGAAAAAGGATGCAGAAATAAAATGGACTGACCAGGAAAGAAGCTATTTTGAAGACATCAAGAAGGCTATCATGGAAGCCCCAACCCTAATTAGTCCGCACTACACCAAGAGTTTTTATATCTTCTCCTTTGCATCCTATGACACAGTGGCAGCTGTGCTGTTACAAAAAGATGATGAGGGTCTCGATCATCCAATTGCATTCTTTAGCAAAACCTTGAGAGATGTTGAGCTGAAGTATGATCCAATTGAGAAACAGGCTTGCGCTCTCTTCAAGTCATTAAAGACCTTCAGGATTTAAATTCTCCATGCAAAAGTTCTTACCTATGTCTTTCCAACTGATGTGAAGGATGTTTTTACTTAGCCTGACATTGATGGAAAGAGAGATAAATGGATTGCCAAGATCATTGAGTTCGATATAGAGGTGAAGCCCACTAAGCTAGTAAAGGGACTAGGTCTGGCCAAACTCATGGCTAAAGAAAACTATGAACTAATGGGGATAAACTTCACTTGTGTCAATTCAGCAAAATTGCAAACTGTAGTAGCAACATAAGTAGTTCAATATCGGAATGACATTCAACCAGTGGCTAAAAACCTATCTTCATGTGAGTGGTACTCAGGTATTATTCATTTTTGCAGAAATTAGAAGTTACTCCTGGTCTCACTCCTAATCAAGCACGAGCTCTTAAATTAATATCTGTTAAATTTTGCATAGTTGATAAACTGCTGTACTAGAAAGATCTATTTGGGGTTTTGTTGAGATGTCTAGATAAAGAAGAATTAGATTAGGTTATGCATCACTTTCATTCCAGCACATGTGGAGCCATCATTATTGGAATACCACGGCCCACAAAATCCTCAGGGAAGGGTACTATTGGCCAGTCCTTTTTGTTGATGTATGTACCTTTGTAAGGGCCTGTGACCAGTGCCAAATATTTATAGGGACGTAGCAGCTCAAATCCTTTCCCCTTAGGCCTATTGTAGTGAATGGGCCTTTCCAGCAATGGGGTCTAGATTTCATAGGTGAAATAAATCCATCTTCCAGTGGGAATCATAAATGGATCCTAGTAGCCACATACTACTTTACTAAGTGGATAAAGGCAGTACCCACCAGGAATGCCACTCATCAGGTCATCATAAAGTTTTTATATGAGAATATCTTTATCAAGTTTGGCTACCCAGTAAGGTTAGCAACTGATAATGCACCAGCTTTCAAAGCCGGGGCATTGGTTAGAATGTGTGAGTCAATGGGAATTTAGCCAATGCATTCCACATCCTATTATCCTCAAGGCAATGGCCTGGCTGAGCCATACAACAAAAGCCTAGTCAGGATCATCAGAAAACTATTGGAGACAAATCATAAAAGTTGGGATTCTAAGCTAAAGGTTTCTTTATGGGATGATAGGGTAATAGACAAAAGATCTATAGGGACTTCCCCTTTCAAATTAGTTTATGGTACTGAGGCCATTTTTCCCATTCAGCTCATTCTTCCAGTGGCAAAATTATTTCAGGAAGAGGAAGATGAACCAAATGATATGGTGAGGAGGATGCTGGATTTGGTGGAGTTGTAGCAAGTCAGGGAACAAGTGATAGGAAAATTAGAAGCCCATCAACAGAGGATCAAGGTCATGTTTGACAAAAGGGAAAAAGTGGACAACTTTCAGGTTGGAGATTGGGTCCTCAAGTGGGATACTGTCAGGCAGGACAAGGGCAAACATGGAAAGTTTGAATCTCTGTGGATTGGCCCTTTTGTGATAGCTCAGGTACAGAAGAAAAACACCTTGAAATTGCAGAATCTGGAAGGTGAAGAGGTGTTTGATGGCCTAGTGAATGGGCATTTTCTGAAACTTTACTTTATTTGAGGCTATGAGGCCTTGTTATTGTAAATTAGTAGTTAGTAGGTTGTGTTAGCACTAAAATTGAACCAAATATTACGGAAGGGAATGCTTTCGAGTAACAGAAAAACCACTTTAGGCTGCGCCTCCGGCCTTGCACAGTCAGAGAGGGATCTCTCGTTCATCACCAGAGAAGATCCACATAAGGTTGTCAGTCTTGTGTGTCAGCAGAGTCTAGTCTGCAAAGGATTTTCAATCAGCATAATCAAGGGGATAGTATCCTAAATGGGGCAAAGAATGTTGAGGAAGGTGCATGGTGGGATTATCGGGGGATAGGGGACCAAGGGAAAATGGATTCTAAACCCGCGTAAGAAATGATTACATATGAAAGAATGATGAAAGGTAGCAAACAGAGGCAAGATGGCTGTTGATTTCCCAATCAGGAGATTTTAGCGGGCATTTTAGAAGATAAGGAGGGACAGTCCATCGCATGGAGCATCGGCGAGATGAATTCCATGTAACTTTAGAAGAACCATTGTTAATGCCTGGAACAGTAATCAGAGCATAACAAGTATGAATTCTAAACCACTATAGCCTATGTCACAGGCATGAAAAGCAATAAACAAAATGGAGTGGAAACAAGAAAACACAATTTACACGTAAAAGGAAAGCACTTGTTGGGAAAAACAACAACACAGGAATCTCTGCTGTGAATGATAGTCTTCCACTGCAGTTTATTCATACACAGGTAGAAAGCTTTACAAATGGGAGCCTCAGCTCGGGATTGTTTCCCAATCCAATTCACTAACTCCTTTCTCCCTCTATCGGGAGTGTTTTTATACAATCCTGTTGCTAAGAATACCGAATAAAAAGCTGTTACAAGTCACCATCAGATGCTATCAGTGCAAAGAGTGGACTATAGCCACATTTTACAAATAGAAACAAACATTATGGAGATGCAACGCATGATAATGCGGGTTGACAGCGCAGAGCCTCCCACCATTATTCTTCATGAAAATCATTCCATGTGGCATGTTGACAGTCTATTGTCCACACAGGCAGCTAGGAACCCATTTTGGGTCTCCTTGTCTAGCCAAGGGATTCCAATCAAAGGATGACAATAAGGCCCAAATCCTTTTCCCCACCATTCTCCTTATCTCATCCTCCATTAGATAACACTGCTATAGGAGGAGGTAGGAGAAAGGGTGGCCAAACGCTAGGTGATGATAAGCGACTTAAGAAGCTTATCATCCTTGTAATATCTTCCTCCTCCTATGAGGAGGATCTTTCTGCTAGCCATGTAGCCAGGTGTGTGTTTTACCTTCTCCTCATCCACGACCAAGCCGCCAAGTGGAGACCCCAGGAACGGTGTTGAAGGCTCTAGACCCATCTGATCCTAGTACGAGCATTCGCTCCAACAGCACTGCCACCACTGTTAGCCGGGACTTTGGAGGTCATGAATGCAGCAGGGAGTGCCGAAGGGACGTTGCTGGGATGTCCAAACGTATGCACTACACATCTAGAGACTGGGTTGTGCAGAAGCGGGTGAATCCCCCTTGGTATTTCACATCTGTGCCTCGGTGGTTGGTGATTTTTTGGTGTGGATAACCAGAACATATATTTCATGTCTGCCTACCAAGAGTACCCCTTGTCAAACTAATTTATTGAACCACACAGTCATGGTTGTCTATGAAAGACTTCGACACTTCTCAGAATTCAACCCTATATCTCTTATCATCTACACAGTCCCATGTCTCAAAGATCTTCGAAATATGGTGTTATATATTGTGAGCAGGACAGCTCGAGAAGGGCTATATCTTTAAAGTAGCTGCGATGGTGACATGTGCAATGCCATGGTGAAGATATTCCTTCTTGATGTTCAATCATATCATCTGGTATGGTTCAGATTCCACACCATTTACACGAGGCTGTCAGGATGGTTACAAGGGCTGTGGATTTGACTATCCCTCGCCCTTTCAATTACCTTGATGGTGGCATTGGGCTATTCTAGTTCATAGTATCACTTGGCCTCATGTAAATTCTGGGTCTATCACCTCGGTGAATCAAACCTCTATCTCTCTCATGGATTCCTCCGAAACGAACCACGTGCCATACTTGGAAACCGAGAAAACTGTGCCACTGGACGAGACTTCCACCTCAGGCATATCCAGAATGGTGTTGAAGGAATTGGCCAATCTGTGACTAGGAAGATTACATGTGTGAACACCCCCTCCGCTATCATTTCCACACTGGGTGGGAGATCTGCACCTCGGGAGTCTTTCTTAGCCGTTTGATCAAAATAATATTCCATATCTGCCGTCCACGTTCTGTTCATCCTGCCGCCAACCTTTCTCTTCTAAACACCGTGGGTAGTTTGGATCATGATTCATCCTGAGCCATCGATCAAGATCGACCCTCCTGTAGCCACCAATTAGAGTGGGCCCCTCCCTTTTTCGCAACAGAGAACTCAAATATTCATCCGTGCTAGTTCACCTTGTGAAATGAACCCTAGCCGTGGATCTGTCCTCTTCTTCATCGTGGCTATTGATCTTGGTGACCTCTACCCCTTTTCACAATTTGAGATTGCGGCTTTTTCCACACAAGTATGGAATGTGAAATTATTGTAGGCCGTAGATCTACCCCAGGATGTTAGTTTTTCAACATTTAAGCTAGCATTATGTTAGGATCTTTTCACTGAGAGAATAACAAGCACAGCAATAACATAAGCACATCACATGAGACAAGAGACACAAAGAGTTTTGATCGGGGAAACCATAAATGGAGAAAACCCCGCAACTTCCTCTAATATAGTATCACCACAAGATGTGATACCCAAAACAGTAAGATGACCTCCCAACACAGCAATAGTCTTCTGTCTTCTGTCAAGCCCAAGTATTTCCTTCTCCAAAGGTGCGCTACACTTGAGAGAGCAAGTGATGTGTTTTTCAAGTGATAAATAGAGAGACTCTCACTCTCTATTTATATTCATCTGTTCACTTAAGTTGCCATTTCACACGTAGGCTCGACCTAATACTACTTACCCGAGCCTACACCTTAATTAGTGTATAATAACTCAAGTGCCCCGAAACGGTGGGAACTTACCTAATGACTTGATCTGACTTGATTACATTATTAATCCTCCCAATCGGAACATCAGGGCATGACCACATGACTCAAATACATAATAGAAACATCCCGGAATAAATATTGGGTTACAATACATAAGATACATAGAAGAATACATTCTGAAGTTACATATACATCAACACAGGATTCATCTCAACCGTCAAAAGCTACCGGTCTTTAACATGTTTTGCACTCTGGGACAGAAACTTTGATCGCACAGGTTTGCTCGCGTGAAGTGGTTCGGAACCGTTGATCCTCCTTCAATCAATCGCAGCCCTTGAATAGGGATCATGCCCAATGCTACAACACACCTGCTACTTTCCTCGTTGACGGATGGTCACATGATATTTGAGGGGCTGGGACCCTTACCGAACCTTTGTCAAGCCCTTGAATCAACTGTTAAAAATGGAGTGTTAACAATCGGCTCCATGAGGGATGCTATCCTTCCAGCAAGGTAGAAAAGAACCCCCATAGACCAAGTGCCGAATCGATTGGGCCACCTTCAGATTTTCTTGGACATCTCCATTCTGCTTCATGCTACTGCTCCAGCGAATTCGTGCCACTCTTGCAAATCATGCCGGCGATTGTAAACCTGTGCTGGTAACTGAAAATGGAAACAAACCGAAATCGGTGATGAAGGAAATGCTCGATAATATATGAGCTTATTTTATCCTACCTACTTTACCTAACTTTGTACACAAGTCCAACTAAGTGAAATCAGACTTCTAGTGAAGCTAATCAAGCAAATGATCCCGTAAACCAACTTTTTCTTCATGCTTGACAAAAACCAGAACTGAAGGACCTAATGGCACAAAGTTATAATAAAGAAATTGATCTTTACAGTAGAGATATAACCAGCCATTACCACTGCCAAGATTCTCCATGTACTCTACCACTGGATCATAAAAAACATGACAGCCTTTACAAAACTTTGTCATTTGCTTACCATGAGAAGGCCGTCCCAACTGTAAATTCCCTTGCACGATGTCAAACTGATCTTCAAAATAACCATGCAAGGAAAACACGTGACAATTTCCAGGAGAGAAATCCACAACTTCATCTAAAATTCCTGATTTCAGAACTTCATATTGTTTATATGCTTCAGCAGAAACATCATTCATTTCTTCAATAGGATAGAGCAAATAGACTTCTTCTTGACAAAAAATTTCTGAATTTCAAAAACAAAAAGAAAGATCCATTTGAAAACCCCCATCTTCTTCTTCATTATTCAACTCTTCATTGCATACTAATGGTTTTCCTAAAGGTTGGGATTGATTACATAATTGCCCTTCTTGCCCACCATCCATTCCAAGAAAATTTATACATTCATCTACAATATCAAATTTCTGTTTGTGATCAGAAAATTTAAGTCCCTTTTTTAACCACTCAAATGTAGGAAAACACAATGGAAAACAATCACTTTCAACATGTTCAGTTTCCACTAGGTTTTCATACTTTTGATATTGGATTGCAATGAAGTTTTCTTCACTAACAAAAATTGTGACAGGCTGATCATCTTCATCAAGCAAGGGGATCTTCATATAGTCATGTAAGTCTTTAGGTGAAATATGAATTTGATCAACATGTAGAGGTCTTCCTTCAACCACTATCTCAAAATCTGATTTCTCTTCACTTGAATTTTCAGAAAATGAACATGTGGAGGGACTACAAGACTGAGATTTTCAAGAATTATCATCTTCTGTGTAATCAATCACACAAGCATTGTAACTTTCAAGAGATTGCAGTTGTGAAGAGGAATTTTCTGATTGAGAAAGGGAGGCCTCTTATTGCAACACAAATTTGGAAGTTGAATAGTATGAGGAAGGATCTGATTGGCAGTCCCAACCTCTCTCTTGGTCACACAAAGAAAGACAAGAATGCTGAAAATCATCATCAATTTTAGGAAGAGAGATATAATTGGTTGAATCTAAGCTTTGGTCTATGTCAACTTCAGTTAAGGAAGAAAGTACTAACTGCTGGGAAATTTCTTGAATATCATGGCAATTGGTTTGTCTTTCTTTTTGAGCTGAATATTCATGTAAGATATATAAAACCTCTTCATCCAAATACTGATCATCACCACACTCATCTTCAAAATTTTCAATTAACTCTCTATTGTGTGTGCAACAATCTTGAAGTAACAACAAAGAAGGATAATGCCTTTTGAAATGTTCATGAAATATGGTATGAAAGTCTTTAAGGGAGGATAGATTCCCTGCTGGAAATATCTCATACCAAGACCTTGCATATCCTTCTAAACTAAACATGAAGAGATTCATTAAAGAATCTTCATGCCATGCCACTCCTAGCTTATGTATATGCTTATGAAATCTAAATAGATGAATGGCAGCATCATCACCCTTTTCATCATTGAATCTTGGAAGATCTGTTTGCCAATTTACCAGAGGTATTTCATTCGGATAACCAGGAATGGCAGCAAGATTCATAGGAGCATACCTTGCAACCCGAGAAGTCATCTTGATGGTGGAGAAACTGAATCAGCTCCTCAAACTTTGCAACCCCATTTGACAGTGGAGCTTCCATAGAACATTATGAAGAATGGATCCTTCGTAGATGGAGTCACCAGGTGAAAAGAGACATGAAATTATCGATGTTTGACCATTGTTCACCATCAATAGTCAGATCTAAATCTTTGTCATTCTTCCTAGGGAGGATCTTCAAGTTCGGTCCCCGGTAACGGCGCCAGCTTGTTAGCATCGGAATTGAACCAAAGGTTACGGAAGGGCTCTCTTCTAGGTAACAAAAAAACCAATTTATGTTATGCCTCTAGCCCTGTGCAGTCAGAGAGGGATCTCTCGTTCATCACTGGAGAAGCTCCACATAAGGTTGTCAGTCTTGTGTGTCACGAGAGTCTACTGTGCAAAGGATTTTCAATCAGCATAATCAGGGGGCTAGGATCCTGAATGGGGCAAAGTATGTTGAGGAAGGTCCATGGCGGGATTATTAGGGGATAAGGGACCATGGGTAAATGGAGTCAAAACCTACACAAGAAATGATTACAGATGAAAGAATGATGAAAGGTAGTAAACAGAGGCAAGATAGCTACTGATTTCGAAATCAAGATATTTTAGCGGGCATTTTAGAGGATAAGGAGGGACAGTCCATTGCATGGAGCATCGGTGAGATGAATTCCATGTAACTTTAGAAGAACCATTGTTAATGACTGGAACAACAGTTGGAGCATAACAAGTATGAATTATGAACCACTATACCCTATGTCACAGGCCTGAAAAGTAATAAACAAAATGGAGTGGAAATAAGAAAACACAATTTACATGTAAAATGAAAGCACTTATTGGGAAAAACAACAACACAGGAATCTCTGCTGTGAATGATAGTATTCCACTGCAATTTATTCATACACAGGTGTCAAGATTTACAAATGGGAGCCTCAGCCTGGGATTGTTTCCCAATCCAATTCACTAACTCCTTTCTCCCTCTATCGGGAGCGTTTTTATACAATCCTATTACTAAGACTACATAATTAAAAGCTATTACAAGTCACCATCATGTGCTACCAGTGAAAAGAGTGGACTATCACCATGTTTTACAAATAGAAACAAACATTATGGAGATGCAACGCATGATAATTGCGGGCCAATAGCACAGAACCTCCCACCATTTTTCTCTCTGAAAATGATTCCCATGTGGCATGCTGACAGTCTATTGCCCACACAGGTGGCTAGGGACCCATTTTGGGTCTCCTTGTTCAGCCGAGGGATGCCGATTAAAGGCTGACAAGAAGGCCCAAATCCTTTTCCCCACCATTCTCCTTACCTCATCCTCTATCGGATAACACTGCTATAGGAGGAGGCTGGAGAAAGGGTGGCCAAACACTTCGTGACGATAAGTGACTTAAGAAGCTTATCATCCTTGTATTATCTTTCTCCTCCTATGAGGAGGATATTTCCTCGAGCCATGTAGCTAGGTGTGCATTTAACCTTCTCCTCGTCCACGACCAAGCCACCAAGTGGAGATCCCAGGAATGGTGTTGAAGGCTTCGAACCCATCTGATCTCAGTACAAGAATTCGCTCCAACAGCACTACCACCACTATCAACTGGGACTTCATAGGTCGTGACTGTAGCCAGGAGTGCTGGAGGGATTTCGCTGAGATGTCCAAACCCATGCACCACACATCCAGAGACTGGGTTGTGCAGAAGTGGGTGAATCCCCCTTGGTATTTCACATTTGTGCCTTGGTGGTTGGTGATTTTCTGGTGTGGATAACCAAAACACAGATTTCATGTCTGCCTACCAAGAGTACCCCTTGTCGAACTAATTTCTCGAACCACACAGTCATGGTTATCTATGAAAGACTTCGACACTTCTCGAAATTCAACCCTATATCTCTTATGATCTACAGAGTCCCATGTCTCAAAGATATTTGGAAGATGGTGAGAAGGATAGATCAGGAAGGGCTATATCTTTAAAGTAGCTGTGATGGCAGCATGTGCGATTCTAGGGTGGAGATTTTCCTTCCTGATGTTCAATCATATCATCCGGTATGGTTCATATTCCACACCGTTTACGTGGGGCTATCAGGATGGTTACAAGGGCTGTGGATTTGACTATCCCCTGCCCTTTCAATTACCTTGATGGTGGCATTGGGATGTTCTAGTTCATAGTATCGTTCAGCCTCATGTAAATTCCAGGTCTATCACCTCAGCAAATCAAACCTCTATCTCTCTCATGGCTTCCTCTGAAATGAACCATGTGCCATACTTGCAAACTAAGAAAACTGTACCACCGGATGAGATTTCCACCTCAGGCGTATCCCAAATGGCATCGGAGGAATCGACCAATCTACAATGAGGAAGATTACACATGTGAACGCCCCCTCCGCTGTCATTTCCACACTGGGCGGGAGATTTGTACCTCGGGAGTATTTCTTAGCCTTCCAATCAAAAGAATCTTTCATATCCGCCCTCCACATTTTGTTTGTCCTGCTGCCAACCTTTCTCTTCTAAACACCATGGGTAGTTTGGATCATGATATGTCCTGAGCCGTCGATCGAGATCGACCCTCCTGCAGCCACCGATCAGAATGGGCCCCGCCCTTTTTTGCAATGGAGAACTCAAATATTCATCCGTGCTAGTTCACCTTGTGAAATGAACCCTAGCCATGGATCTGTCCTCTTCTTCATCGTGATAGTTGATCTTTGCGACCTCTACCCGTTTTCGCAATTTGAGATTGCGGCTTTGTCCGCACAAGTATGGAATGAGAAATTATTGTAGGTCGTAGATCTTCCCTAGGATTCATCTCAAGATTTGAAAGCCGCTGGTGTTTAACACATTTTGCACTCTGGGACAGAAACTTTGATGGCGCATGTTTTCTCACACGAAGTGGCTCAGAACCGTTGATCCTCCTTCGATCAATCACATCCCTTGAATAGGGATTGTGCCCAATGCTACAACACACCTGCCAATTTCCTCATTGAAGGATGGTCACATGAGATTCAAGGGGTTGGGACCCTTACCAAACCTCTGTCAAAGCCCCCGAATCAACTGTTAAAAATGGAGTGTTAACAGGTTGTTTTTGCTTACAGAATAAACTCCATGCCTAATGGAATAGTAAATGATAGTGTTGAGTTTTTAGTTGTTTTTAAGGAAAGGAATTCTAGTCTGGGGTTCTTGGGACCTCACAGGGAGGTTCCCATCCCCAAGTAGGAGCCATATGTTATCTCCCAAAATAAATTTATTTTGATAGTATGAAGAATTTGAGTCATGTCATGAAATATTTAAAGATGACTAATAAATTGAAGGTCTTTGTTTTTGCTATGGTTGAATAAATTGGAAGTTTTAGCTTTTGGTGGCTTAGGCGGGGTTCTTAATAGCTCATTAGCCACCAAAAGGCTTTGTTTCGACAGCTAACAGTTTAACGCAGGATAAAGGTTAACCATCGAAAGCGGGCCTGATTGATTAAATGGTAAAAGCACAAAGGTGGCTTAGGCAAGATTTCAAAAAACTCATTAGCCACCAAAAAGTGTTTCTTTCGGTAGCTTAGTGAACAGTTCAAGAAGGGTGTTAACCACCAAAAGCAGGAAAAATGGTGTTGGGGAAAAAGTGGTTTCAGTGGCTTAGGAAAAATATTTGACGTTTCATTAGCCACCGAAAGGATGGGTTTTTGGCAGTTAAAAGGGATAGCCAAAGAGACCTCTATTTGCCAAAAGTTGAGTTTCACTACGACATTGGAAAAATGGTTTCGGTGGCTTGGGAAAAAAGGTCAGCATTTCATTAGCCACTGAAAGCCTTGTTTTCGGTGGCTAGGAAACAAATTCCTGAAGGCTGTTAACCACCGAAAAGGTAAAAGAGGGAAATGGTTAGAAATCTATCACATCAGAGCCCGTCAGCAAAGCAATGATCATTAAAGGGCGTGATAAACCATCGAAAGGATAGGAGGCTGCATAACTGCATGAGGAAATGAGTAAGGAGGTCATTATTGAAACTGATAAGGACTAATGTGATGAAACCCTCCTTCTCCCTCCATCTGTCCACAGAACTACTGAAAATCCCACTGAGTATCTAGGATTGATTTTAACATAGTTACTGGGCAAGGGGTCTTGAAAAGATCAAATAGAGCCATCACCCTCTGACCTAAGTATCAATCATGCAAGTGAAAGCCCTCATAATCAGTGTCAAATCTTCAGTACATTCCACCCTTGAATTTAACATTTCTCTCCACCAAAAAGCCATCTCTGAGAAGAAGCTTGGTAAAACACTATCCAACAGAACTTGAATTTATTGTTGTAGGTACCCAGAAGTGGCATTCAACAAGATGAAGACGGGAGGACCTGCTCTCAGGCAGGAGTTGGGAGACATCAGCTACCTAGAGGCACATCCAAAGGTTTTTCAAATTTTTAAGGATGCTGGCTGTTATAGGTTTTGTGAGAAGATTCAAGCTTCACACTAGTAGGTGGCTGAGGTATTTTCCCTCTCCTTCGATGGCTCCAAGGATGTCATAGGGAAAGAATAATTCCTAATAGATGAAACCCTAATTACTAAAGTGACTGAACTCCCTAGCATAGGAGAGAAGTGGTTCAAGAACACCATACCAAAGGATGTAGAGTTCAGATCTTACCTGAAGCCTGAGCATAGGAAGGTGGTGTAGAAGAAAAGTGTACCATCCTCCTGGCTTGAAGAGAGGTGGAACAAACTGCTGAAGGCCATTGTGGTCTACATAACATGTGAAGGGATATACAACAGTGATATGATTTACCATTTTAAATTGATGAACCACTTCACAGGGAGAAGCCCACTAAATTTGCATTTTTACTTACATAGGAGTTTGGCAAAGATGGCACACCAAGTGAAGGCTCAGCCAACCAAGATTGCTGGAAGACTGTCTCATCATGATCTTATCCAACTTATGATCCAAGAATTGCTGAAGAGGAGGAATATGGCATGGCCTTATTCCTTATTTTGGAATGGTTTTGAAATAGGCCTTTAGCTAGAAAAAAAGGGAAACATCAGCTACCTAGAGGCACATCCAGAGGTTTTTCAAAATTTTAAGGATGCTGGCTGTTATAGGTTTTGTGAGAAGATTCAAGCTTCACACTAGCAGGTGGCTGAGGCATTTTCCCTCTCCTTCGATGGCTCCAAGGAAGTCATAGGCAAAGAATAATTCCTGATAGATGAAACCCTAATTACTGAAGTGACTGAAATCCCTAACACAGGAGAGAAGTGGTTCAAGACCACCATACCAAAGGATGTAGAGTTCAAATCTTACCTGAAGCCTGAGCATAGGGAGGTGGTGTAGAAGAAAAGTGTACCATCCTCCTGGCTAGAAGAGAGGTGGAAGCAACTACTGAAGGCCATTGTGGTCTACATAACATGTGAAGGGAGATACAACAGTGCTATGATTTACCATTTTAAATTGATGAACCACTTCACAGGGAGAAGCCCACTAAATTTGCCTTTTTACTTACATAGGAGTTTGGCAAAGATGGCACACCAAGTGAAGGCTCAGGCAACCAAGATTGCTGGAAGACTGTCTCATCATGGTCTTATCCAACTTCTGATCCAAGAATTGCTAAAGAGGAGGAATATGGCATGGTCTTATTCCTGATTTTGGAATGGTTTTGAAATAGGCCTTCAGCTAGAAAAAAAGGGGAAGTCTCCTGCTAAAAATTCTAGCACACCAAGAAGTGGGAAAAGGAAGAGAAGGGCTATATCCCCAGCAGCAACAGAGCAGCCTCCTTCCTCTTCCAAAGCTAAGAAGGTCAAAAGAAACTTGGATTTCAGTGAAAAGGGATAGGAAGTTACAACACATAGTGAGAGAATTTTGAACCTGCCCTACTCAGATTCAGAAGAGGAACATGAGGACAGTGTAGACCTAGCTTTACAAGTTGTAGCAAACATTGAAGAGCTCCCATCACCTACACCAAAGGAGCAGGATGAACCAACAGAGAATGCTTCCCCTAGCAAGCCTCAGACTCAAAGGATAAATCAATTGCTGAGGCAAGTGTATGAGATGGAGATTTTGGAAAGGGAGATAAAGAAAAATAATGCTACATTGACCAGTTGGAACAAGCTGCTACATAAATCTTACCTAGAGCTGAGAGAAATGTATGCTTTCCTAAAAAGACTAAATAAAAGGTACTTGAAATACAACACAAGATTGTATAGGATGATTATTCTTCAGAGACTACAGATGAAGGAGGCCAAGCTAAACCCTAGCACTCACCGCACATTGGAAACCGTAGCTGAAGCTGCTGTAAGCCTTCAGCCTCCAGAATCAAGCCAGGTTGCTGTTAACCGTCCTAACATAGAGCCTACTGAAGAACAAAGCTAATCATACAAACTGGAAAGAAAAATTTTGGAGGCAGCCTAAGAATTTTTTAAGAACAGGGCTTTCAGTGGCTTAGGCAGACACTGAGGCAGTTCATTAGCCACCAAAAGCACCGCTTTTGGCAGCTAAGCGTTTCGATATTTTGGCCTCTTAACCACCTGTTGCAGCTGCAACCATTTCCCAAAATTCAAATTTTTTTTGGGACCCTCCTTTTATTTCTTTTTGCTTAGCTCCTTGGTTTTGTTTGATGTTTGCTCAAGAATTACTTTTATGCTAGCGATGTTACGGTTTGTATTGATTTTTCCCTGCCATCGAAAGTATTTCAGACTATTGAGTTGGGGGTGCAGTCAACTACACACTTGTCGTTGCAGAGAAGAACAAGACATCAAAACCGATCCAAGGGTTATTGGTCTCTGATGCACTTTGTTTGTCGACGGATGTATTAAGATCCCATCGGAACGTTTGTCTCTGTGTTTTCCATCATTGCGGAGGGGGTATTATGAAGTTCCCTGATGGTTGTATTATCCTCTTCTGATCCCCGTCATTTTCATTCACTCATCCTTAGGCTTTCAACTTTCACCGTTGCGGCTCTGGAAATCACTATCCTTCCAATGTAGTTTGATTTTTTTTTCCATGTGACCGATATTTTTTGCCGGAGTCATGTCTATTTTTACCCCGATTTTGATTGGTCTGCAAAACTTGGTGCCTTTATGGTCTCCATCGTTGCGACTCTTCAACCAACTATTGGTTCGAGGTCTTAGTTTGGTGAGCTCCGATGTGAGGTTTTATTTGTTTTTCCTTCCAATGCCATTGTAGGTCTCCTAGCCGTTTCATCATCCGCCATTGCAGAGGTGACACTAACTAGATCACTGATCCCATAGTCGTTTGACCACCCGATTGGCTTATTTTTCCCACCGATTATGTGTTGACCGCAGCGTATATATTGGGGTCGGGGTTTATTCTCTTTTATTGCTATTTTGTGATTTGCCCATGCTATCATTTTCGTTTCGAGTAGACCATCGTACTCGCTGTCGGTACCTCGCTCCTAGGTGGCTCCACCGTGGAGGTTTGCGGTTTTTTCTCGACCAGTAGCGCAGCACATTGCCAGGTAGGCCTTGATTCCTGTTTTACTTTTTCCGTTCAATTGGTTGGACTGATTTTGTCTCCCTTAGTTAATTCCTCATATGCGGTTAATGGATACCTAGCTTTCCATTTTTTAGCGTGGATATATAATTTATATGGGTGGTACGGCTGCCTAGTGGGGGGTTTTTGTTTTGCTTGTTGATTGAATCCACAGTCATTATGAGCTTGCAACCTGCACTCGACTGCATGGGAAACTAGTGTAGACATTTGTTACGCAGTCCGCACCAGTTTCCCCTAGTATGTGTTTCGCCGTTCAGGGAGGTTAGTTCCCTGTTTAGTTGCAAGAGGAGGGCATTTCTTGTTTATTTCAGAGATTCCAGGGTTGTGGTTTCCTAGCACGTATGGTCACCCACTTTTTATTGTAGACTAGGGTCACGGTTTTGAAGTTATGCCCCGCTTAGAATGAGATTGGTAATTTTGAACATGAACCACAGACCAAATTAGGGTTCAGAATGCATTATCTATTCAGAGCTTGATGTGAGTGCCTTTGCAAGAAGTAGCTTCCTCTTATTCTCCACGTCGAAGCTGAATGTATCAAATGTTTGGAGGCACCGCCCCATCACCTTATGTTCTCTTTGTTCAGCCGCTTTGCTATCCATCATTACCACCAACCTCAAGCATAAAGTGAGTTAAGTGCACTATCACAATGAAGTATCCTTCACTTGGGATTAGGCACCATCTTTTGCATGGAATGATTTAGTTCATAGCACCGAGAGGGGGATTTGAGACTGTTTTCTCCTTGATGGGGGGAGGGGGATCTTCTTCATTTTTGAAAGGCCATGATATTATGAGTTGATTATGCAAATCTTTAGTTATGTGCCGGTTTTAAATTTTTTTGGCAGATTGGTTTTGTACAGGAACAATTGGTTTTGAGTATTGGTTGTTTATTTTCATAGCTGCAATCATCTTTAGCCTAAATGAGGTAAAATGCTCTTACAGTTTGTATCCATTTTTGAATGTTATCTAGGAAGGGCCCAACAAAACCTAAATGATTTTGTGTATGACAGGGAAATTCCTCAGAATTCGAGATGTCTATACGGTAGAAGAAGAAGGCTCCTATAGTAGAGGAGGAACCCGAGGTTGAAATCGTCACCAAAGTTGAATATACTTACGAAGATACCAAATGCATAGTGGGTGTGGAACTTGAATATAAATGGGGGGAAGTCTACAGACTAATAACAGACTGGGAGGTACCTGACACATGTTTTGAGGAGGAAACCATATATGCGAATATAGGGAGATCTGCTCTGATGAGGGTTGCTACTAGACCTGAGCTATTTCCGTGCTTGAAGGTGATTGGATGGATTCTACCTAGGGTAGATGTAACAACTATGATTTTGGAAAACATTAACAAATAGGGGTATGCTGCTTCTAGCCCTGGTTACGTATCACTAGCCTGCCACTTACCGGAAGCACACGTGTACTTGACTGAAGATTGGCTAAAGACAATTAACTTGGACCTAGTCGAGACATTGAAAAGAATGCTGGTTCCTAGAAAGAGCTTCAGGACTAGGCCATCAGGGGAATATGATACTACCACTTTAAGGACCCCTTACAGGTTCATTGCCCTGATGCTGAACATGATTTTTGGGAGGGCCCAGTGTAAAAGATTTAAGTTGGGGTGGGTGCCTATCATCTTCTATGTTGTAACCCAAGGTACCATTTTTAACTGGGTGAACATTGTATCCAATAGCCTCTCGGCATGTATTGCTTCAGCATTAGGAGGGGTGTCCCAGAAGAAATCAGAGTTCTACATGAGCTTTATACTGATCGATTACATACTATGCAACCAACCCTTCCCAAACCCGAGGTGTATCTGGGATTGAGAGAGAACACCAGTCTACTCAGCCTATAAGCCACTATGGGCACACAGATACCACAGCCACTATAGAAAAGTGTGTGAACACTTCATCATGCCATTATATACACTGATCTTCTTAAAAGAGTGCAACTGGATGTCGGAGGAAGCATTGCAGGTTATTGAAGAATATGTAGATTACTACTTAACGGAGGATGGATTGTATTTTAGAATGTATGAATGCTCCAGAGCACCCTCACTACTGCCAAAATATGCCACTGACTCTGTGATCCATAAAGAGGCAGTTAGGCAGGTCTTTTTAGATGGCATTGGGATTTTTCTATTTGAACATAAAAAGGCAACTTATCCTCCCTTACCATTCAAGTTGGGGAGCTATAAGTTCACAAGAGTCAAGAAGGCCAATGCATTTGTAGAAGAATTGGGGAAATTCCATTTTGGGGAAATAAATTTCCATAGGAAAGATTCTCAGAATAAAGTGGCCGAGCACTGCGAGGAGGAAAATGTACATTTTGAGTACACCAGCCACTAGGATAAAGATGAGTCCATTTTTTGTAGTGTAGAAAACATAACTGCCTTAAGAAGAAGATTTAAAAAGAAAATCACCACTAAAGCCAGGAAAGGACAAGATGAGCAGAAAAAAACGGAGGAAGAGGAAGCTAGAAAAAGGGATGAAGATGCTAGGAGACTAGCATAGGAAGCCAAATGTTGGCTTAAAGGTGAGGAGGAAGAAAAGAGAAGAGCTCAACAGGAAGCAACTAGAAAGGTAGAAGAAGCTACCAGGATTGAAGAAGAAGAAAGGAGAGGAGGTGCCGGACTTCAACACTATTTTTTACGACAAAGAAACAAAGAGAATTGTAAAAGGGACCGAAAGGAAGGTCGAGACTGGGGGGCAGTTGGGTAAAATGATAAATGATACAACCGTAGTATATGGAATAGAAAAGGACCCTAGGTTCACCATTAGAGCTGGAGCAACATTGATCCATGATTCTAAGGACAATGTAGATCAGATAATGACTGATCTTGAACAGTCAAAGAAGTCTGCTACCCAGCTAAGGATACCCTGAGAAGAGAGAGAGGGGAAAGTAGTAGATTGAAAAGAAAGTTTGAAGACATGCAACATGAAATGAAGTCTTCAAAATCTGAGCTCCAGTTCCTCCAAGTAGAAAAGAGATCTCTAGAGGCTGCCCAAGGAAGTCTGGAGAAACAACAGCAAGAATGTCAAGGGTTAAGGATAGAAAAGGATGAGTTGAAGACGTTATGTGAAAGTCTTCACATGGAAAAAGAGCAGCTGCTAGGTAAGATAGGGGAGTTGGAGCTACAGAAAGCTACCTTGGAGGAATCTAAGAGGCAATATCAGGAGCAGACTGCAGAGCTTAAAGAACATGTTACTTCATTAACCACAGCTCTAGAAGAGGCCAAGGAATAGCAAGTCAACCTTCAACCTTTCAGGGAGCATGTTCTAGCACAAAGTAGCAAGATGCACCAACTGCAAGTAGCCATAGAGGAAGAAAGGTGCAATATATTGCAGGTAGATAATCGGCTGGAATATATTTTGGAAACCTCTTCATATTTTGTGGATAGATCGTAGGACATTTTAGAGGTCTTGACGGGAAGAATTGCAAGACTAGAGGCCAATGAAGAAACCCCTACGGACCTTCCAGCAAAAGATCAACAAGGCCTAAGGCAAGACTATGATTTATTGGAGTAGGCTATAAATACAGCCGGAGTATTCAAGAAGGATGTCAAGAAGACAAAGGGATCTTGTGTAGAGTTCTTCAGGAGACTTTTGATTACTTATAATTGTTGCCAGGTTGAGGCTGAATAGAGAATGGATAGCTTTCCAGACCACAGCTTGTTTTTGGAAATGTTGCAAAGAAGATATCCGGAAAATGAACAACAGATTCTACATATCAAAGCCCTAGACAAGCAGACCCTGAGAAATGAAGTGGCTTATTCCGTGGTTAGTGTGCAGTTGCTAGAGGACCAACTTCGCCGGAGCTCAGCCAAAATAGAAGTAATAAGAAATCAGGCCGCCAAATTTGAAATCAATATTCATTTTTTAGAACCTTCCGAGTTCGAAAACATTGCCTCAGAGGCTTCAACATGGAAGAAGTTCTTGAATAGTCAAGCGGGACCCTCCTCATGAGCACTTTATTTGTTTGTTTTATTGTAATATGTTGGAAATTCTATAAACACTTAATGAAAGAAAAGTGTGGGAGTTGAAAAGTTGGGAAGCCAAAAATTCATTTGTGGGCAGCCCAACAGTTTTGCTTTTTTGTATAAATGTAGAAGAATTAGATGGGAGAGGGGATTTTTCCCAGAGAAACTTGTGAACTACTTGTTGTAAGAGGAACTACTTCGTTTTGCAATAAAAAAATTACAATTTTTTTCCTGTTGGAGAAAGTGCTGTGTGGAATATTCAAATGTGATGAAATGAATAATGTTGAAGGGGAACTATTTCGTTTTCAGCTATGTTTCATTAACTGTGAGAGTGTTCTAACTTTATGAACCTATGTTCTTATTTTAATGTTCTCTG
>LPNX010529904.1:0-13880 GCA_001517045.1 Pseudotsuga menziesii | reverse complement strand
CACTATGAGTAATGAATGTTTTAACAGTTGATGAGCTATCTTGTCGTGTATATCTTTATTCATGTTTATGTGTTTTGATTCTAAGAACAGCTATCTGTGATTTGTCTTAACATATGAATAGTACTACATTACTCATGAATTGATAATCTCGCTCCCTAGGGACAGCTTAGATAGTATTGTTTTCTAGTTGTGTGTGATTTAGATGCAAGAGAGTCTAAGACGAGAGGTAAGAACCTGTGCATCACATTTTGACCACTCCTTGCATTCTTCATCAATCTGCATCCTAGATAGGCACTTTCATATCATACTTAAAGTCAAAATACAAAAATACATATGGTGGACTAGGCCGCAATGAGTAAAACCCTTTGTTTTTGTTACTTGACCTACGGTAGCTGGACCACAAATCGGACGGATTCCCTACACCAAACAGTCACGGGCTAGTTGGGAACGTTGACTGGGGAGAATCCCTTGCTATTGTTGCCTATGAATTTCCAGGCCTCAACAGTTTCTAGCGCTAGAAGGAGGGCTGCCAGTGCATGGCTGGCAGGGGAAATCCATTTCCTCGAAATAACTCCACCAGTGATAGTTATGAAAGTAATTTATTTCTTGATCCAAATATTGAAGAAAATAGAGAACATTTGTTTTCAGTAGACAACCGAGTAGTTAATGATCTAAGAAGACACACACGGGCTTATGTAAAGAGTATTGGAGGATTACCCACTATCCCTGATTTACCCTGAAGAGAGTACAAGAAGAAAGATCGCCCCATATTGGAAGATTCTGTGTTGGTTGGAGATTTGGAAGAGTTAGTAGAAGTAGCTTTACATGAAGTTATTCAGCCTTTGAATCAAGTAGGCCCAAACACACCTTACTGTTCTCCTGTGTGGACTCCTTTTCCTTCACCTCCTCACTCTCCACCCAGACTCATGGCAGGTGTAAATGCCAACTAGCCACCTAACCCAACAAATCCACCATCGGTTTGGAAAGCCAGATCACCCCTGAACTTAACACCTCCATTGCATGACTTACCTTAGGCTTTAGAGAAGATGCTGCCCAAGTTTGATCCAAGTGAGAAGGTTGTAGTAGATGACCATTTGCAAAGTTTCTATTTGGAAATAGAAGGATTAAGGGCTGGGGAACATGAGGATGTAGTTTGTATACTTTTTCCACACACTCTTAAAGGAGCAGCAACATCGTGGTATTTTGGTTTTCCTGCAAACTCTATCCTAGATTGGGATACCTTTGAAAGGATTTTCAGAAGTAAGTATGCATCCCAAAATATGCATGCAGCACTAATGAAAGGTTTAGGTGCTTTAAAAAAAGAAAGGAAAGAAAAGGTACACAATTTCACTCAAAGATTTTCTGCTTATCTCAAGAATTTCTCTGCAACTGATAAGCCCTCTGATAAAGTTCTGATTGAGTATTATACCTTGGCTTTAGGTCCGGACTTGTCTATGTTCACAAAAGCTCAAGTTAAGCCTACATTAGCAGAGACTTATGAAGAAGCAGAAAGAGTAGAGGCTGAAAAGGAAAGTATAGAAGATTATCCCGGGCCATCTGGAGAAAAAACTTCCGGGAAAAGAGCCTTATTGCTGTCTAAACCTAAAGAGGAGCAATCACATGATTTTGAGGGGATGTTAAAGATGATGCAAAAAATTTCCAATAGAATAATAGATTTGGAGAAGGAAAAAGAAGCTCAGAAAGATTATAAGCCTTACTACAAAAAAAGAGAAAATAACAACCAATTCAAGACCGCTCCGCACGGTTCGGCATCAATGAATCTGATAGAGGTAGGGATGGATAATTTTTGTACTTTTCACGAAAAACCCCATTCTGAAAAGAATTGTTCTCAATGGTTAAATTCCATGATGTTGGTGATGGATCAGCTCTTGGATTCTAAATTGACCGAGGACAGTGATGAAGAGGAAAAAGGTAATAAGACCATAGAAAAACAAGAAAATGATACCATGTTTTTATGAGATTGTGTCTCACTGTTTGATACAGAAAAAAGTACTCTGGAACCTGAGAATATACCAATGACAACAAAATACCTGAATTTGGTAAATAAAGACAATTCAATAATCTCAAAAATTAAGAAGTTGCAAGAGAATGTCAGGAGACAACCAAAGAACAATGTTGAGGACAAAGTACCTGAAATCACCATTATCAGCCAAGATCCGAAGCAAATCAACAAGCTTGCTTAGCCTATGGAATACCAAGTAGGTGGTAACAAAGAAAATACGAAAAGGCCTGAATAACCAGAGGAAGAGATATCCACCAAAAACCAACCTATGGAGGAAGAGATACCCACCAAAAACCAACCTGTGGAGGAAGATGTCGAATCAATCGGGGAAGGGAAAGCTAGGTTTAAAACCCCACCTTTCCTTTTGACTCTGGAGATTTTGAACCATAAGGTGCATAATTGTCTGGTAGATTATGGATCATCAGTGAATGTTATGCCACTCGCAGTTTGCAAAAAAATTAATGGGCAGCCAAAACCTACTGCTTGGGAAGTTACTCAATTAGACAGAACTAATGTCAAAGTAGTTGGGGAAATGGAGAATGTTCTCATTCATTTATCTGCAAATGAAAAGATATGTCAATTTATTGATATTGTAGTGGCAAACATGCCGGACATGTATGGAATTATTCTGAACTGAGACTGGTCCGCAAGGTTAAAGGGGTATTTTGCTTCAGATTGGTCACATTTATGGTTGCCTCATAAAGGGGTCCCAAACCGGATCAAAATTTTAAGGGAACCTTACATGAAACACACTATCACTCAGTTGGAAGAAGAAAAGGAATTAGTAAATTCTGTTTTGGGGAATTATCTAATGGAGCTTGAACTAAAACATCTTGCAGCAGAAGAAGCCAGCAATATGACTGACACTCAACCTGATCTCCTTCAATGTTCACAGGTTGATGGGATTGATTGTAATTTGGTAGACATAGTTTCAGTTTCAAAAATAGCAGAATTAGATAATGGTTAGTTATTTCACATCTGCAATCAAGCCTAGCCCCTTGACTCATAAGTTGATAGATTTTTAGGGGTGGGCACCAAAATAATTAGGTAGTGGTTGGTTCTCAAATTTTACTCTGATTTTGATGTGATGACCTTGTACATAAATAATTGGATGCAGTTTTCACTTTGATTTACCACTGTTGTTTCTAGTTAATTTGGTTTGTTTTTTGAATAAAAGAGGAAAACTTTTGGTTGCATGGAAAGCATCAGGGTTCTCGATTAACTGAAATATTTGGGATAGGATTGTGCATTCTTGGTTGAACTGATAGAATCTCTTCTAGTAAGTAGTTTTCCTAAATGGCTATGCTCTCATTGAAGTCCTGCTTAACCCCTGAAAATAACTTATAATAAAAGGGTCTGGAATACTATTTCGAGGCTCCATCCATTTCACATCTAAGATGTCCTAGGGGGTGATAGGAAAGGACCCATGGAAAGGAAGCAAGGTAAACAATCTATTATATATAAATGATCCCATGCCATGATTTTAAAAGCCTAAAGGCTGTCAAGAGTCAAAAATCCTAAAAGAAGCAATACATATAAAAAAAAAGTATCAGAAACGTGAAAATAAATCTGCCAAAAGTTCTTCTTTGTCCGTGAGCTGAAAAATAAATATATCTCTCACACAAAAGGACACTATGGATAGAAGAGCCTGAATAAAATTTAGAAAGAAAGACATATGGAGGACTCAAAAGAAAAAAAGTTCAAAAAGGCACAAAAGTGCAATTGGCATGGGAAT
This sequence comes from Pseudotsuga menziesii, assembly GCA_001517045.1. Classification (NCBI taxonomy): domain Eukaryota; kingdom Viridiplantae; phylum Streptophyta; class Pinopsida; order Pinales; family Pinaceae; genus Pseudotsuga; species Pseudotsuga menziesii. Next base: position 10,122 of record LPNX010529904.1, on the reverse strand, counting down.
GAGGAACAAATGAATAGTTCAGTTTACCATATGTTACGATCCTGTGGTGTCTAAGCTAGAAACTACCCAAAGACAGAAGTAAAATAAAACTCACCTACTAAGCCTCAAAAGAGTTATCTGGACTTTGAATATTTTGGGTGTTACCATTTCCATAGAATGGGCTGTCATCAATGATTTAAATGCATGTGTTTGCCATCTTAGGAATACAAGCATCTAGAAGAATTCAACTTATGAGTTAAATCATTAAACAATCTTTTACTGGGAAGAAGTTGATTTAGAAATATGGGGTTCACCAGGTAGTCACCAATTGTTGCAGCTGCAACATTTTCCCAAAATTCAAATTTTTTTTGGGACCCTCCTTTTATTTATTTTTGCTCAGCTCCTTGGTTTTGTTTGATGTTTTCTCAAGAATTACTTTTATGCCAGTGATGTTATGGTTTGTATTGATTTTGCCCTGCCATCGAAATTATTTCAGACTATTGAGTTAGGGGTACAGTCAACTGTACACCCGCCATTGCGGAGAAGAACAGGACATCAAGACCGATCCAAGGGTTATTGGTCTCCGATGCACTTTGTTTGTCGGTGGATGTATTGAGATCCCGTCGAAATGTTTGTCTCTATGTTTTCCACCATTGCGGAGGAGGTATTGCAAAGTTCCCCAATGGTTGTATTATCCTCTTCCGATCCCCGTCGTTTTGATTCGCTGATCCTTAGGCTTTCAACTTTCACCGTTGTGGCTCTAGAAAGTACTATCCTTCCGATGTAGTTTGATTTTGTTTTCCGCGTGACCGATATTTTTCACCGGAGTCATGTCTATTTTTACCTCGATTTTGATTGGTTTGCGGAACTCGGTTCCTTTATGGTCTCCTCCATTGCGGCTCTTCAACAAACTATTGGTCCGAGGTCTTAGTTTGGCAAGCTCTGATGTGAGGTTTTATTTGTTTTTCCTGCCGATGCCATTGCGGGTCTCCTAGCCATTTCATCATCCACTATTGCGGAGGTGATATTGACTGGATCGCCGATCCCGTAGTCATTTGACCGCTCGATTGCTTTATTTTTCCCGTCGATTATGTATTGACCGTGGCGTATATATTGGGGTCAAGGTTCATTCCTTTTTATTGCTGTTTTGTGATTTGCCCATGTTGTCGTTGTCATTTCGAGCAGACCATCGTACTCGCTGTCAGTACCTCACTCCTAGGTGGCTCTGCCGTGGAGGTTTGTAGTTTTTTCTTGACCAGTAGCACAGCACATTGCCAGGTAGGCCTTGATTCCCATTTTACCTTTTCTGTTCGATTGGTTGGATAGAGTTTGTCTCCATTAGTTAATTCCTCATTCGCGGTTAATGGATACCTAGATTTTCATTTTTTAGCACACATATATAATTTCTATGGGTGGTATGGATGCCCGGTGGGGGGTTTTTGTTTTGCTTATTGATTGAATCCACAGCCGTTATGAGCTTGTAACCTGCACTCGACTGCATGGGAAACTGGTGTAGACGGCCGTTACGCTGTCTGCACCAGTTTCCCCCAGTATGTGTTTGGCCATCTAGGGAGGTTAGTTCCTTGTTTAGTTGTAGAAGGAGGGAGTTTCTTGTTTATTTCAAAGATTCCAGGGTTGTGGTTTCCTAGCACGTATGGTCGCCCTCTTTTTATTGTAGACTAGGGTCGTAGTTTTGAAGTTAGGCCCCGCTTAGAATGAGATTAGTAATTTTGAACATGAACCACAGACCAAATTAGGGTTCAGAATGCATTATCTATTTAGATCTTGCTGCGAATGCCTTTGCAAAAAGTAGCTTCCTCTTATTCTCCACGTCTAAGCTGAATGTATCAAATGTTTAGAGGCACCTACCCATCACCTTATGTTCTCTTTGTTCAACCGCTTTGCTATCCATCATTACCACCAAGCTCAAGCATAAAGTGAGTTAAGTGCACTATCACAATGAAGTATCCTTCACTTGGGATTAGGCATCATATTTTCCATGGAACGATTTAGTTCATAGTGTCGAGAGGGGGATTTGAGACTTTTTTCTCCTTGACGGGGGGAGGGGGATCTTCTTCATTTTTGAAAGGCCATGATATTATGAGTTGATTTTGCAAATCTTTAGTTATGTGCTGGTTTTAGTTTTTTTTGGCAAATTGGTTTTGTACAGGAACAATTGGTTTTGAGTATTGTTTGTTTATTTTCATAGCTGCAATCATGTTTAGCCTAAACGAGGTAAAATGCTCTTACAGTTTGTCTCCATTTTTGAATGTTATCTAGGAAGGGCCCAACAGAACCCAAAGGATTTTGTGTATGACACAGAAATTCCTCAAAATTCAAGATGCCTAAAGGGCAGAAGAAGAAGGCTCCTATAGTAGAGGAGGAACCTGAGGTTGAAATCGTCACCAAAGTTGAATATACTTATGAAGATACCAAATGCATAGTGGGTGTGGAACCTGAATATAAATGGGGGGAAGTCTACAGACTAATAACACATCGGGAGGTACCTGACACAGGTTTTGAGGAGGAAACCATATATGTGAATATAGAGAGATCTGCTCTGATGAGGGTTGCTACCAGACCTAAGCTATTTCGGTGCTCGGAGGTGATTGGATGGATTCTTCCCAGGGAAGATGTAACGACTATGATTTTGGAAAACATTGACAAACAAGGTTATGCTGCTTATAGCCCTGGTTACATATCACTATCCTACCACTTACTCGAAGCATAGGTGTACTTGACTGAAGACTGGCTAAAGACAATTAACCTGGACCTAGTCGAGACACTGAAAAGAATGCTGGTGCCTGGAAAGAGCTGAAGAACTAGGCCATTAGGGGAATATGATACTGCCACTTTAAGAACCCCTTATAGGTTCATTGCCTTGATGCTGAACAGGATTTTCGGGAGGGCCCATGGTAAAATATTTAGGTTGGGGTGGGTGGATATCATCTTCTATGTTGAAACCCAAGGTACCATTTTTAACTAGGTGAACATTGTATCCAACAACCTCTCGGCATGTATTGCTTCAGCATTAGGAGGGGTGTCCCAGAAGAAATCAGAGTTCTACATGATATCTATACTGATCGATTGCATACTATGCAACCAACCCTTCCCAAACCTGAGGTGTATCTGGGATCGAGAGAGAACACTAGTCTACTCAGCCTACAAGCCATTGTGGGCACAAAAATACCATAGTCACTATAGAGAAGTGTATGAACACTTCATCATGCCATTATATACATTGATCTTCTTAAAAGAGTGCAACTGCATGTCGGAGGAAGCATTGCAGGTTATTGAAGAATATGCAGATTACTACTTAATGGAGGATGGATTGTATTTTAGAATGTATGGATGCTTTAGAGCACCCTCACTACTGCCAAAATATGCCACTGACTATGTGGTCCACAAAGAGGCAGTTAGGCAGGTCTTTTTAGATGGCATTGGGAGTTTTCTATTTGAACATAAAAAGGCAACTTATCCTCCCTTACCATTCAATTTGGGGAGCTATAAGTTCACAAGAGTCAAGAAGGCCGATGAATATGTAGAAGAATTGGGGAAATTCCATTTTGGGGAAATAAATTTCCATAGGAACGATTCTTGGAATAAAGTGGCCGAGCACTGCAAGGAGGAAAATGTACATTTTGAGTACACCAGCCATTGGGATAAAGATGACTCCATTTTTCGCAGTGCAGAAAACAAAAGTGGAGGAAGAGGAAGATAGAAAATGGGATGAAGATGCTAGGAGACTAGCACAGGAAGCCGAAAGTTGGCTTAAAGGTGAGGAGGAAGAAAAGAGAAGAGTTGAATAGGAAGTAGCTAGAAAGGTAAAAGAAGTTGCCAGGATTGAAGAAGAAGAAAGGAGAGGAGGTGCTGGACTTCAACGCTATTTTTTATGACAAAGAAACAAAGAGTATTGTAAAAAGGACCGAAAGGAAGGTCGAGACTGGTGGGCAGTCGGGTAAAATGATAAATGATACAATCGTAGTATATGGGATAGACAAGGACCCCAGGTTCACCATCAAAGCTGGAGCAGCATTGATCCATGCTTCTGAGGACAATGTAGATCGGATAATGACTGATCTTGAACAGTCAAAGAGGTTCGCTGCCTAGCTAAAGGATACCCTTAGAAGAGAGAGAGAGGAAAGTAGTAGATTGAAAATAAAGTTTGAAGACATGCAACATGAAATGAAGTCTTCAAAAGCTAATCTCTAGTTCTTCCAAGTAGAAAAGAGATCTCTGGAGGCTACCCAAGGAAGTATGGAGAAACTACAACAGGAATGTCAAGGGTTAAGGACAGAAAAGGATGAGTTGAAGACATTATGTGAAAGTCTTCACACGGAAAAAGAGCAGCTGCTAGGTAAGATAGGGGATTTGGAGCTACAGAAAGCTACCTTGGAGGAATCTGAGAGGCAATCTTAGGAGTAGACTGTAGAGCTTAAAGAATAGGTTACTTCATTAACCACATCTCTAGAAGAGGCGAAGGAACAGCAAGTCAACCTTCAGTCTTTCAGGGAGCATGTTCTAGCACAAAGGAGCAAGATGCATCAGCTGGAAGTAGCCATAGAGGAAGAAAGGTGCAAGATCTTGCAGGTAGACAATCGGTTGGAAGATATTTTGGAAACCTCTTCATATTTTGTAGATAGATCGTAGGACATTTTAGAGGTCCTGACGGGAAGAATGGCAAGACTAGAGGCCAATGAAGAAACCCCTATGGATCTGCCAGCAAAAGATCAACAAGGCTTAAGGAAAGACTACGATTTATTGGAGTTTGCTATAAATATAGTTGAAGAATTCAAGAAGGCTGTCAAGAAGACAAAGGGAGCTTGTGCAGATTTCTTCAGGAGACTTTTGATTACTTTTAATCGTTGCCAGGTTGAGGATGAACAGAGAATGGATAGCTTTCCAGACCACAACCTGTTTTTGGAGATGTTGAAAAGAAGATATCAGGAAGATGAACAATAGATTCATCATATCAAAGCCATAGATGAGTAGACCCTGAGAAATGAAGTAGCTCATTCCACGGTTAGTGTGCAGTTGCTAGAGGACCAACTTCGCCTGAGCTAAGCCAGAATAGAAGTAAAAAGAAATCAGGCCACCAAATTTGAAATCAATATTTGTTTTTTAGAACCTTTTGAGTTTGAAAACATTGCCTCAGAGGCTTCAGCATGGAATAAGTTCTTGAATAGTCAAGAGGGACCCTCCTCATGAGCACTTTATTTATTTGTTTTATTGTAATATGTTGTAAATTCTATAAACACTTAATGAAAGAAAAGTGTGGGAGGTGAAAAGTTGGGGAATCCCAAAAGTCATTTGTGGGCAGCCCAACAGTTTTTCTTTTTTGTATAAATATAGAAGATTTAGATGGGAGATGGGCTTTTTCCCAGAGAAACTTGTGAACTACTTGTTGTAAGAGGCACTACTTCATTTTGCAATAAAAAAATTACAATTTTTTGCCTGTTGGAGAAAGTGCTGTGTGGAATATTCAAATGTGATGAAATGAATAATGTTGAAGGGGAACTATTTCATTTTCAACTGTGTTTCATTAACTGTGAGAGCATTCTAAATTTTTGAACCTATGTTCTTATTTGAATGTTCTCTGGTTTATTCCGTGATAATTTCCACTATGAGTAATGAATGTTTTAACAGTTGACGAGCTATCTTGTCGTGTATATCTTTATTCATGTTTATGTGTTTTGATTCTAAGAACAACTATATGTGATTTGTCTTAACATATGAACAGTACTAAATTACTCATGAATTGATAATCTCGCTCCCTAGGGACAGCTTAGATAGTATTTTTTCTAGTTGTGTGTGATTTAGATGCAAGAGAGTCTAAGACGAGAGGTAAGAACCTGCACATCACATTGTGACCACTCCTTGCATTCTTCATCAATATGCATCCTAGATAGGCACTTGCATATCATACTTAAAGTCAAAATACAAAAATACATACGGTGGACCGGGCCGCAACCGGTAAAACCCTTTGTTTTTGTTACTTGACCTATGGTAGCCGGGCCACAAACCGGATGGATTCCCTTCACCAAACAGTCATGGGCTAGTTGGGAACATTGACTGGGGAGAATCCCTTACTGTTGTTGCCTGCGAATTTCCAGGCCTCAACACCACCGAAAGCAGACAGAGGCATAGGATCGATTTTTGACACGCAGAACCAGTTTTGGGCGAACATGGATGGCTCAGGGACAAAGTATAAAGATGAAGGATGCTGAAGAAAACATCAGGGAAGGTATGCTCAGTTTTGCTCAGTTTTGCTGTGACATAACAGTAGAAAAGGTGACCAACAATCAACTGTCAAAGTGAAACAGTGACTTAACCAGCTAAGGACTAGTGGCAGTGATCTCCGGTACTTACTTTAGTTATCAGGATGTTCAAACAGTGAACACATTCCACAGTTAGTTAGACTAGTAGTTAACTAGGGTTTTTAACCTAATTATGCAAAAAACAATTATTTTGTCTATTTTTATTAAATTAGATCCAAGTTTTCAGGATCTGAGTATTTTCGTAAAGGCTATAAAGCCTAAGACTTATTTTATTGAAAGGGTTCGACTTCGGGGACTTGTAGACCATTTCTATTGTCAAGCTTCTCATTTTTATCATGACCTAATATAAGCTCTTTTGTTATCATATGTTCAGCTTCCATTTTCTGTCTTTTCTATGCTTATGCTTGAATGTGTTATTCAGGTTTAATGTCTGATAGCTATCACCCTATTGGCATATTGATGTGATTTGAATTATAAGTGATTTTCTTGTCATGATTAGCCATTTATATATATCTGTTTTATGTATGGATCTGCTAGCATGATAAGTTCTCCATCTCTGCACCATATTGTCAACCTATTAATAGTGGTAATTAGAAGCCTTATCCCTGATTGAGTTTCATGCATGTCTTGAGAGTGTAAGGTCTTATAGGTCACTTGACTTGATCCACTTAGAAAACCATAAAAATATTTAAGTTACCAGGCATCCTTGAGCTACAACTTAGAGGAGTTTCCTGGAGTGATAACAAAGTAAGTGGTAACAAATGGCTATAGGCATCTTGAAGCTGTCTCCAATCACTATCATAATTAGGTGAAAAATTTGACATTGTTTTTTAATGTTGATGGAAAAAGTCCATTATAACATCATAAATTTTGTAAATTAATTAAAAATTACAATATTTATTAGTTCTCCCTAATTATAGTCATAATTGCAACAATATCTTTACCACACCATGGTCCAATATGAAGGCATTGGTCCATATCATATTTTTAAAGGGGTTAGGCAAGTGCCTACCTACACCTTGCTTGTTTCACGCTGTGTGAGGGTGCCATGCATTCCACATAAGTTTATTTATAAACATAAAAACATCTGATTGTATGGAGTGATAAATGCCTTTAGATTGGGGATTTTTTAGTGGAGAACCTTAATGCTAACTGAAAATAAGAAAAGGGTTGAGAAATCACTGTTGATTTTGATAGAAATTTATCCTGCTCAAACACAAATTTAAACACAACACATCTACCAAAAAATACAACCAACAAACACAATACCTTCCTTATAATTTCAAAATATTTGTCTTCCATTTGAACTCAAGCTTAGGAGGTCGAGTGATCGAATCCACGATGGGAAAAGTTGAAGAAAGCAACAGTAAGCAGCAAAGAAAGAGACTTGATGACTTTTTCTTTGTGCATCCTCAAGATCCTAAATGAAGGATAACAATTTTAAGATCTACATCTACTCATAATCAAGGAGTCGATCATCATCATGAGGGATCAAAGGGACCAAATCCTGAAGGAATAATGGTAGATATTGAGGCCCTTGTTTCTCATAATAAAGAGGAAACCATCCATGGAGAGGATCATCAAACTTATTGCTGCTTTTGCAACATATAGGGATGAAAGGAACAGGGATGAAATTTGTGATGCGTTCTTGGAATATTTATTTGGGATTTTTCTATACTCATCCGAGGCATCTAACAAGGTCGTTCGGTTTTGAGCATGCCAAATTATTTTTGAGGTATGAATGATTATTATATGAGGAATACCTGTAGCTATCGAGCTCATTAAAATGTTTACAAATATTCAAATATGAAAGCACTTCAAAATGGTTAAATGCTTACATATTTAGGTATATACCTATAGATTTTGATGTTCGGTAGTTTATCTTGAAAGTTTTAACAAAGTTCATGCCAAATTAACCCCATACAATTGAAACCCATACAATGCAATTTTGTTTGAAATATAGTTGTAATCATATTCATTCCCTTATCTTTAAAACTGAGCTCTAAAACATTTAGTGTTACTCATTTTTAAGCCAGTTCTTTGAGGAGAAATTAAAGGAAAAATCGTATATCAAAGAAAAATGCATCCCCTTAGATCTTTCTCCTGTATGTTTTTGAAACATAAATAATATCAAAATTGGATAAATGTCCCATTTAAAAAAATATTAATCTCCCTGAAAAAGCATGATAAAAAAATACAATCTTCAGGTTCTATAAGAACAAAAAGTAGAGCTAGCCGCATAATTCCCAAAATTGAGAACCAAACCTTCTAAATCTTCCTTATCTTCTATGTCATCATACTTTTCCTATCTTCAATACTGTCAATCATCTAGAAATGTATAGAAAATTAAGGGGAATTAGTGCAAGAGGAGATCAATTCCCCCCCTCTGTATTATACTGATTGATCCAATATGCATTCCATGTAAAAGTTAGTAAACCATGAAGAAGTTGTGGTTATCAAAGAAGCAACAATTGAAATTTTCAAGATCTATACAGAATTATTTTTCCTGGTCGACTACCGCAAGAAGTGACATCTTCCATCAAAGCTTGATCTAACAAGACACTACTACATTTCGATCCAAAATCCAACGGTTTTTTCCGACGGCGCGTGGATTTTCTCTTTTAACCGTGCCAAAAATCAGAAAGATATTTTTTTTTTTTGAAATGGTGGGGATAAGCGTCGCTTAAGTGACACCTAGGCTTTCAAGCATCGCTTAAGCGACGGATATCCTCCTAAGCGTCGATTAAGTGACGGCGGTTAAATTGCCCATTTATTTAATAATTTCTTAAGCGTTGCTTAAGCGACGGCGCTTAAAATGCTCAATCATTTAATAATTTGTTGTAATTGGTTAATTATTTAAAATTGAAAGCGACGCTTAAGACATTATCCCACACACATTAAAATGGAAAGCCTAGGTTCATTTTTCATATAAATAGATGTACAGCTAGGTTCATTATCTCACACACTGAGTATCGCACTTATCTCTTGGACAAGAAGTGCAAAATTCCTAAGGGTTTTTTTTTGGCGTTGCTCTTTTGTGGGGATCTTCCCACTTGGTCTTGTATTTTGGCGTTGCTCTTTTGTGGGGATCTTCCCATTTGGTCTTGGATTTTGGCGTTGCTCTTTTGTGGGGATCTTCCCACTTGGTCTTGGATTTTGGCCTTGCTCTTTTGTGGGGATCTTCCCACTTGGTCTTGGATTTTGGTCAGCTTGCTCTTTGGATTTGGTTCTAACCCTTGTGGAAAAGAAGACTCATCATATACTTGGGTTTTCTCGTACTTTGTTCTTAGGGTTTGAGTAATAAAATTCCACGTAACAATGATGTTACAGGTCATCAAGATCCGGCAGAACAAAATCGACAATTGCTTGCTAGGTTGTGGGAGGGAGTGGAAAGAAGGGGTGATGGAAAATGTTATTGTCCTTGCAGTCAATGTAGGGGATTTAATATGAGAAGGTTATTGATCAAAACAGCTAAAAGACATTGTAGAGAACATGGACATGTTAAGGGGGGCATGAATATCATCCATTGGTAAGTCAATATAATTCATGATTATATATCATTCGGTCTTTATATTGAGAGTTTTTGTAATTGTATATTGTATCATTTTTATTTTGGTTACTTAATCGACATGACTAACGTTTGTTGTTTGATGTTTTAATTGTAATTATAAAGCAAGGGCCTCCTAGGGCTGTTCCGAACATGGAGAATGTGGTAATTACGTAGGAACAACTAGTGCAGGAGGAACGTCAATATGCAGGTCTTGTGAATACTGATCATGATCAAGTTAATGATGACATGGAATTAGACGATGATCATGACGATAACATAATTGAGGATGATGGTGCAAATGCATTAATCAATGAT
>LPNX010529872.1:0-67811 GCA_001517045.1 Pseudotsuga menziesii | reverse complement strand
ACATCGATGTGCAAGAATTACCAAGTCTATCAGATGGGTTGGCTCACAGACAAAGATCTTACCTACTTTTGATGGCTTGACAGACCCAGAATATTTTATTGTATAATTATCATAGCAAGTAACAGATTCATAGAAAATAGAGACTCTAGATTCAGTATTCAGAGCCGCAGCTTCCAGATGGTGGAATGGTCATAAAAGGTATATTCATAGTTGGATAGCTTGTCAAAAGTTTATTCGCCTAAGATTCATAGATCAACCTTAGGAGGTACGAAGCAGATTTAATGGTAAGACTAGCCCTTAGGAACATTTGGAGCAGTTTTATGAACCATGGAAGCATGTACCTTGTGAAGAATGGATACATAGGTTTGTACACACTCTGGAACCTGTAGCAAAGAACTAGTATGCGGAGGTGGATCTTCGCCATGGTACTGTAAGTTGGGTTAGCCTTGTTGATAATTTTGTGCTCACATTTTCTATTAATGAGGATTTCCCTGCTTTGGACGCAGCTATTAGGGTGATCCATACTAAGGTGTTTGATGATAAAGAAATAGCCGAGTAGCAACTTGATTGGAAGGAACAAGAAGCTAATGCAGTAGAATTTTATAACCTTACCATTGATGAAGACGATGACCCTCTCAACATTAATATTCCTGAGTCAGAAGGACACTGCGAAGTACATGGACCAGCAGTCGAATCACCTGAAGTAACTCAGCCCTTGAAAACAAGGAAAGTAAACATTGGATCAGAAGAAATGACTAAGTACGCTACCATTGGAGATTATTGGGATGAAGAAATGGTGAGAAAAGTCACTGAACTCCTCCATGAGTATCAGGACTTATTTTCGACGAAGTTCTCAGAAATGAAAGGTATCCTTGGTGATATAGGATTTATAAAAATCCCTTTGAAAGTTGATGTGAATCCTGTGAAGCAGCACCCTTATAGGTTGAATCCTAGGTATAAAGAAAAATTCAGGATGGAGCTACATAAGATGCTCGTTGCAGGAATCATTGAGCTTGTCGAAGAGTCCAAATGGGTCAGCCCTATGGTGGTACAAGAAAAGAAGACCAAGGGAGAAATTAGAATCTGTGTTGATCTGAGGAAGCTGAATGATTCCTGTCTACATGATCCTTTTCCTACTCCCTTTACAGATGAAGTTTTAGACAATGTCGGAGGTCAAGAGGTGTATTCTTTCACTGATAGATTTTCAGGTTACCATCATATCAGAATTTCCCCAGACGATCGACATAAAACAACCTTCACTACAGAAATGGGATCTTTTCAGTATACTGTTATGCCCTTTGGATTGAAGAATGCACCTGCTATGTTTTCCAGAGTAGTCATATCTGGATTTAAGGAATTTATACATAAGTTCTTGGAAGTTTACTTTGATGATTGGACCATCTTTGGGTTATTGAAAGATCATATAGCCAGTTTAAGACTTATGCTGGATAAGTGTAGATAGCATCAGATCTCATTGAACCTAAAGAAGTGTATCTTTTTTGCACCTTTTGGAATTATGCTAGGTCACATTGTATGTAAGCAAGGATTGATGGTGGATCCTGCGAAGATAGCCATTATTGTGAACTTACCACCTCCAAAGTTTGTTAATCAAATTCGTACTATGCTTGGTCATACTGGATATTACAAGATATGCTCAGATTACAGCCCCTATGAAAAAGAAATTGAAGAAAGATATTAAGTTTGAATGGACACCTGAAAGTCAGGAAAGCTTGGACATTTTGAAAGAAAAGATGGTAACTGCCCCTATCTTAGTATTCCCTGACTGGAATAAGGAGTTTCATGTTCATTTAAATGCATCTTCCATTGCTTTAGGTGTAGTATTGGCTCAGTCAGGTGAAGGTAATATTGATCACCCTATTTCTTTTGCAAGTAGAAAATTGTCCACAGCAGAAAATAATTATACTACGACAAAACGAGAGGGTCTAGCTATGGTTTATGCTTTGCAGAAATTTCGACATTATTTGTTAGGATCTCATTTTAAGATGTTCACTAACCATTATTCTTTGAAGTATTTGGTTAACAAGCCTATGTTAGGTGGAAGGATATGCAGATGGCTGATTTTGTTTTAGGAGTATGACTTTGAGATCATAGTTAAGCCAGGAATACTTAACCTAGGGCCTGACCACTTGTTGAGGCTCGAGTCAGGAGAAGAACCCACTAGTTTGGACGAAGGTCTTCCTGATGCCCAGTTGTTTGCCATCTAGATGGTTAATGACTATTTTCAGGATATTGTTTAGTACTTGTCTACAGGGTTTGCACCCTATGAGATGACAACACAGTAGAAGAAGCAGCTGGTGGTTAGAGTAGCTGACTTTACCTTAATAGAAAGACAGCTATATAAGATGGGACCAAATGAAATACTGTGCAGATGTGTCCTGGAGCATGAAAATCCATTTATTTTGGCTGACGCACATTCTATAGTAGTAGTAGGTCATTATGTAAGAAAAGCTACAGCACAGAATATTTTGACAGCTGGATTGTGGTGGCCTACAATTCATAAGGATGCAAGAGAGTATTGCCACAGCTGTGATATCTGTCAGAGGACAGGCAAACCATCTAGGAGGGATGAGATGCCTCTGGTTCCATAGGTAACTTTACAAGCATTTGAAAAGTGGCCTATTGATTTTGTTGGACCAATCAATCCCCCTGCAAAGAAATATGGAGCAAGATACATTATTACAGCAACTGATTACCTTACTCGTTGGGCCGAAGCTCAACCAGTCAAGGACTGTAGTGCTGCTACAGCTCCAAAATTCATCTTTGATAATATCTTGTCAAGGTTTGGATGTCCTAGAATTCTTATGAGTGATCAAGGATCACATTTTCTGAATAAGACTATTGAAGCATTGACCAAATAATTTCAAGTATATCATCATAAGAGTACTTCCTACCATCCTCAAGCAAATGGAACTGTTGAAGCTTTTAATAAGATTCTTGAGCACGCTCTGACGAAGGTTTACAATGTTAACAAAAATGATTGTGATCTTAGAATTCCAGCAGTATTATGGGCTTATAGAACCACTTGCAAGAATTTGACAGGCCACACACCTTTTAGGCTGGTATATGGACAGGAAGCAGTTATGCCCAGGGAGTACATTGTTCCTAGCCTCAGAATATCTACCTTCATAGAGATGGATAATCCAGCCGTGTTAACTGAAAGGCTGGCAAAGATACTAGAACTAGAAGAAGACAGATTCATTGTAGGGTTCCAGCAGCAAGTGCTGAAAGCTAGAGAAAAAGTATGGCATGATAGACACATTAAGAAGAAGCATTTCCAGAATGGTGATCTTGTGCTCTTATACAACAATAAATTCATGAAATTCCCAAGTAAGTTCAAGACACATTGGAAAGGACCATACATAGTTCATAAAGTTATCGATGGTGGTGTAGTTCAGTTAGCTAAATTGAATGGAGAAATTTTTCCCTCCATGGTCAATGGAAGTAGATTAAAGAAGTACAGGGACAAGCCTGTACCCCCTGATCAGAAGTAATAGCAAGAAGAAGAGTCTAAGTATAAAGAACAGTTGAAATTGGGTACTAGACTATAATAAAGCTGTTCTCAGAGAGCTTCAGTAGATTGTTGAAAAATTTACGAAGTGTCAAAGGTTGGGGAAGAAAATTATGTCGTGGGTCGAAGTTCAAAGTTCTGTTGAAGCTTGTGTCAGGAGGGGTCGAAGGTCAATATTGTGTCAAAGGTCCTTATTATGGAAAAGCTGAATTTAGTGGTCGTGCCGAAGAAGAAAGGTGTGCCGAAGCTTAAACTGCGACCGTTGAGAAAAATCAGATTTGGCGGCGCGGGTATGTTAACTACATTAACTGCCTGTAATGATGAGATTTTGGGAAATATAGCACCGTTTGGACAAGATCTACCATCATTCGGTCAGATTTGGTGTCTTTAATGCACAATTATGGCAGATTTGGTCATTGGATTCTATAAGAAGACACCCAGGCCTACGAATTTTGCATTACACATTTTCTTGAGTTGAGTCCATGTCAACTGATTGCGAAGTTCAGGAATTGTTGAGCGAATTCAGACAGAGGGGTCTGCAGAACCTTATGAGCAACCCACCTGCATCTGCACCTTGCAAAGAGACTTCCCCAATGCCGAATCAACCAATGTAGACACGATCAACCAGAAATAAATTTAAGGCAGAAGTTCGCTCTAAGCGGAACGAAGAAAGACACAAGCCATCAGGAAAGACACCGGAGGATCCTGAGATGAATCCTGCTAGTTCCACAGAGCTCCCACCTGAAGGTTTTGAAGGCTTCGATGAGGACGAGAACATTGCATCATAGCATGCACCATATCTTCCACCTATTCGACCAAGAGTTCAACCACCTCGGCGGAAAAGAAAGTTCACGTTACGCACCCCTTCACTGCCACAGGGTAGGAAATTGGTCAGAACGATGACAGAAAAAATAGACCGGCTCAAGTACGCAGACCACGATACGAATGATCATGGGAAATTTCTGCAGTTCACACTTGGGAAATGCTTGCACTCTATCCATTATCCAGAGATCGGTATGACACTACTAGAAGTTAAATAGTGGGCTGCTAGCTTGTTGAAGATGCTAAATGTCCCCCACTTCGGTCGCAGCATGCAGGTTACCGTAGTGGTCAAGCAGCTATTGGTGTTGGTGCATGATGGGCACCTATGGATTGGAAGCCAGAAAATAGCTATTAATGGACAGCTGATTCATAGGATAACAAGCTTGCTAAAGGAAGGGCCTGATCCTGGGATTGAGTTTGTCGGAAAACACGAGGATACGAAGCTGGCGCAACACATGAAGGACCGCTTCGGTTTGACGAAAGGAAAGTGAGGGTATCAAACCTCGACAATTTGGCACCAAAACATTCACTTCACCGCAAAGCTCCTAGCATGCAAACTAATGCGGAAGTGCAGACCGAATGAAGTACCTGCCCCGATTGTCAGTATTGATGTGAACTGTGTTGAAGGCTACAGTTACAAATGGGTAGAGTACATTGCTAGGGAATTCCTCGAAGATGTCCACGATGCGCAGGAGAAAGGTAGACGCTTTCATTACTCATGGTTGTTAGTGCTTATTGCACTGGTAGGATGGAGAGAGCCTACCGAGGCACAGTTTGTTGATGTGCCTCCAAAGATGCCTGGCGCAGCAAGGTATGCATCTCTTTAGGTCTCGCAGGATAAGGCCTTGCAGCAAATGATGAACTACGTGTTCACCTTTTATGTAATGAATATTTCATATGATATCCTGAAAACACCGCGGCTCAGTAATGAGATATTCTCTTAGTATGCTGGAGTGGCCAAATTCAAGGCTGACATGCACAATGTCTTCGTCCAAGCCCGCACAGATAACAAGCATACATGCTGGAAGTTGCCATACGTGGTAAAACAGGAAGACATCGTCGCAGTAGTCCAGAAGTGGCTGGCTGAATGGATGAAGGATGCAGGAACAAGGCAGAACATACCAGTCCCCCCAGTGACAGATGTGGGTGCAGGTCCTAGTTAGGCGCTGCAGAGTGACCCACCAGAAGAGAGCAAAGAACAAGATGAGTCGCAGCAGAGCGGAGATGACCATGGTGGCGATGACGGAGCTGATGAAGAAGAAGAAGAATTAGTCAAGACAATTTTTGACCCTAATTTCCCAGATAAGCGCAAGTCTCCAGAAGTGGAGGAAGTTACAAAGCCTTCACCCAGAAAGAAAGTTAAGGCGTCGAAGGGCAATAATATCGTTGAAGATCCCACTTTGACAATTGACAAGCTTGATCAGGCTCTGACGATGTCCGTAGAAGTATTAACCAACAAATGGTCAGAGTTTGTAGCTACACACCTTGATGCGCTCATTGGCGTAGTGCAGTGAATTGAAGAACTTAAGGTGTTAGCAGAAAGATCAGCGACTAGCGCTATAGCAAGAAGTGCCCCAGTAAGTGCATAGCCAGATACAAGGCAATGGCCAGCCATAAATAATAGAGGGAAAGTACCAAATGCAGCCCTTATAATAACTAACAGAGCCTATCGATCGCAGATGAGCATGACAGTTGAGATAGACTATGCCAAGTTGTCTATGTCGGAGCTGCATCTTTGTCAATTGGCAATCATGAACAAGATCCAAGAATGCGACAGCTACTCACACATGCAGTTGGAAAATACCATGAAGCAGAGTGAGATCCTCGTAGCGCAATTGGAAGAAGCTGAACAGAAAAAGAGGGAAGCAGAAAGCAAGCAGGCTACACTAGTGCAAGTGTCGGATGAGGTGTGTCGAAGTCTCCCTGACTTCGACATGCAGGATGAAGAAGAACCAGAGAAAAGAATTGTCAAGCTGAAATACTATGCACAACAGTCTCAATGTGAGATAGAGAAGCTTAAAGCAAAACATGAGGCTCATATTGCGGAGCTTCAACTTTGCGTCATTCCTGAGAGTCCACCAGAGGTCAGGGAACATCGTCACAGAGATATTCAGGCCTTAGCAACAAAGATCTTAGATCTTGTAAGTAGTGCATCAAAGCTGCTAGATGAAAGCGTCAAGGCCTGGGTGAACTTGTAGGACAACCTAGAAGTAGAAAATTTGGAAGAAACCGTCAAGCAGCGACAGAAAGAGCTGGATGCAGTTAAAGCGGAAATCAAGACATTGCCTCCTATACAGAATATTCTTAAGGTGAAGCATAGCAATGAGCTCCAGTGAGAAATTGATTCTTGCGGAAGGAAAGAAACACTGTTGGTGAAATCTGTGCAGCCCCTTATTAACGAGGCCTTGGAGTTGAGCACTGCTGCGGACAACCAGCTCAAAGTCTTAAAGGAGTATGATGCGTTTGCGGAGGAAAAGACCAATGAATCATCTGCAACAACAGTGCAGGAGATAGTAGAGAAGGAGAAAGCAGTCGAAGATATCATGCACAGCCTCAACAAGCAATTTACTATCTTCTCCAACAAGATTCTTCCACCAGAAAAGCAGTAGAGTGTCCCGAGACGGGACACTGGTGAGTCTTACGGGCCTGTTGGGGCGCAGATCTTGAAGGTCCTTAATTTTGGCAACTCCACAGTTTTGGTGCGAAGCTTGTAAGTGGAGTTGCGGTCCAAAATAGTCTTATGGGTTTCAGGGTTGGGTCAAAGCCCCTCTTTTTGTAAATGTCCCATGGTTTTTGGGTACCCATGGTTTAAGCCCATGGTATTGTAATAGTGCACTTGTATAAATAGGCACTTATGTAAAGGATTCAAGAGGGTTTTTTGTGTATGATGATAATTTGATGCAAAGAAGCTAAGGTCTATTTTTGGGGTTAAGGCTAAGTCCCATCTGAGTGCATGGACGACCTCTGCAGCTGAGTACGTAGAGGGTTTTGGAAGAAAGGATCTGCAGCTAAGTGTGCAGATTTGGGTTGTTGAGAAGATCTGCAGCTGAGTATATAGATCAGAACTATGTGTTTGTAAAGTGTTGAATATAAACGTAGTTCTATGGATGTAGCCCCTACACTGGGGGTGAACCACGTATATCTTGTGTTTTGGTGGTTCTTGTTATTTTGTTCCTATTATGTTTTATGCATTTGATAAGTAGATGAATGATAAAGTAAAATAAACTGTTAAGTATTAACTTCACTGTGAATTCCCAGTTAAGGGTTAAGCAAGAAACTGTCTCTTTATCTAAACTGCGAAGCTATTTAAGTGAAGATCGAAGCTCTATATTGCATAATCATTCTTTGTTAAGGCTAAAGGTACAGTAATATCCCTCTTTTTCCTGTAGAAACCTGATTCTGCGTCACCCCATATCTATTTTGGGTGAGACTACAACCTGTTCGCAAGTTGTTGCCGAAAGGGCCAACACTGTGGGTCTGTTTTTTGGTGCGAAGATAAAACTATAAGAACCCGGGTCTACCCTAAGACCAACAACTTGGAGGATTGGAGGATGTGAACACCTCCCCAGCCTGCAAACTTTGCGAAAGACTACATAGACTCTCGATCGAACCCAACAAAGTTGGTCAAAATGGGTCAGGTGTCTAGTCCCTACTGGAGTTCTCTCTGGTACCGTTGGGAGGACCACTATTCTACTGGTCTACCAATAGTTGAGGGTGACTTTGTTGAAGGCTTGTTAATGAGTTGAATTCACTGAGTGACTATCACCATCTTTCTTCTTACTATTTCTGGATACACCCGAGAGACTAAAAGTTGCAGCAACTTTTTCCCTTAAGGCTACTTGGCAGGACATGCCCCAACTCATTTGTAACTGCATCTGGTACTAGAGTAGTGAAACTAAGTAATGGATGCTTGCAGACAATGAAACCCCAATCTTATAGGGAGAGCATCAGGTCTTCTTTCGTGCAAGCTTATCCAGTGGCATTATGATGAAAAGACACTCACCCTGTGTACCGGATATCCTTCTTAGATATGCTATGATTATCGGCGTTGCCATTTTTGGGTAATAATAGTCGTACACACGTGCGGATGAGCTGGATAGTCATGGTGACTAAGTTCTTCATACTTGATCTTGTTGCAGTTTTGTCCTGAGTGAAGTGCCAAATCTCCACGGATTCTTGATGCATTGAATGGTCTGTTAGCATGTGCCAGTGGTCTTGGATTTGTCCTCACTTACTTTGGAACTGGGTTTGGCAGTGGTTGGAATGTGTCTCGTCATATTTGCACTACCTTTTCCATAAGTTCTTCTGGCATACTACACATGTGTGGTGTTTATGGTTGCCTCCAAAATTCAAAATTTATTTTTTTATTTTTTTTCAACCGGATGCCTTGGTCGCATTTCTACACATTATTGTGAACTTGTTGGTTCTGGGTCTGCTTGCTCAGCAACACAGACATTGCCTTGGAATGCTTGTACAAGGGCCTCTATCTTCACAACTTCCACCTGTTGCTGCCTTTCACACACCTGGGTCACATGGCAGAAATCTTCAAGCCACTCGGTGTGTCCTTGGGGGCAAGTATCGAGTCAAGGCTGTCACCTTGTTCTTGACTCCTCCGTTTAGGCTCAAATCCTAACGGAGCCAAGGGGGGTAGACCCTATTAAGTTACTAAGGATAATTACTTAGTGTTGTGATGTTAAACTGATTGAGTTACTTAGGAGTTTGCAATTTAACTATAGATGATCAAAGATGGCAAGATACAAAAGATGAACACACGAAAGCACAATGTTGAGACACAATATATATATAAAGCAAGAAAATAACCAGTGCCTTAGAATGGAGTCAAAAAATAGAAACAATGTACTTGCGTGTGCTTGGAGTGAGTTTTTTGCGATTACCTCTTTGTATGTTTTAAGTTAAAATTGAAGTGTGAGTTGATTAAAATTATGCAAAGGGGGGACTCCAAATATACCCTAGAGTACTTGGAGTGTGTCCAAAAATAAACCTTCACGGCTACCCGCAAGGAATATGTGGGCTGAAATGGAGTCTCTGTGGCTATTGTTCATAACGCACCCATTAGGGTGTGACAGAGATCGGCACCCCGAGGTCACTTTTCAGAAGTTTCCGCTTCCTTTGGGTATTTTGCCACCATGATGGTTCGATCTAGGTGTTGGATTTTCACCTGTTGGTTTGTTAATTTGGGAGAGTGAGTCCTAATTATACTAGTCACTCAAGTGATTTTGATACATCTTGACTGATTGGATGAACCACAGTCAAGTGCAGAGCATACACACTGGAGTCTTGTCAATTTTAGTAAATTTTAAACTGGGTGTTCTTGTTTAAAAGAAAACCCTCCAGGAACCTATTTCTATCCAAATGGATCTCAATCGAGGAATCAAGGAGGGGTTAATTTTATAATATCGGAAAAACAAATGATCAAAAGAAAATAGATACACAATTCTAGTTTTCTAATTAGTCCTACCACGAATCTCTTTCCCCTTCCGGGTCAATCGGGAAGTCGTGGGGTAAGTATTAAGATTACTTTGAAATATAAAGTATGGAATATGAAATTAATAATAAAATAAATTATACTACCCTGCATATTATATCAATACTAGTTTGAAAAGAAATGATCAAAAAGAAACAAAAAGGACACCGACGCAAATCCCCCCAAGGGGGATGGGGAATGGGCTTGAAAGAGCCTATTCAAAAATAATTTTATTAATAGCGGTTACAATATCAGAGAACTGATATAATTCCTCTTGATCCTT
Source organism: Pseudotsuga menziesii (assembly GCA_001517045.1). NCBI lineage: Eukaryota > Viridiplantae > Streptophyta > Pinopsida > Pinales > Pinaceae > Pseudotsuga > Pseudotsuga menziesii. The sequence continues at coordinate 57,692 of LPNX010529872.1, read as the reverse complement.
ATATGTATTTAAATCAAGATATTACAAGGTGCGAAAATCAAAGGTTGTAGTCAAATGGGAGACCCCTGGGGGGATTTGAACGCTCCCGAGGCCACTTCCGAATAGAAACTTCCTTTATTTCTGTCAAAACTGATAAAAACCAGCAATAATATCAGAATGAAATATGCCCAAAATCAATTTAATATTACCTTTGGATCAGCCTACCTTAACTCAAAAAAGATGAACTTAAAACTAGCTAAACAGGTGACAAAGGAACCAAGGAAAGCAAGCTTTCCTTGGGATCTTGGCTTGCTGTTTGTGTAGACAATGAAATATTCACTGATATTGCAGAATATTACATTTTATCATACAGCAAATGAAACTACCATAACAGCAAGCTACAAATTTTCACTAAAATGCTTGCGAAAATATGGTAATTTTAGCTAGATCTCTTAAAATTGAACTTTATGTGCAAAACAAAACTAAGATATAGACTATGAGCTTCGAGAGGATATATATATGTTGAAATTACTTTTAAGATGATATATCTAAACCAAAACAAATCTATGAAAAGGTAACTGGGTGAAGAGTTGATCTTGAGGGAGGAAGAGGAAGAGAGAAATGTCGGTTTCCTTGAAGATCGACAGTGGAGTTTTCAGGTGGAATGTCGAGGGACTATTCCTTTGGAAGGTTTGAAGAGATTGAAGAATCAAACTAGATCAGCATCCTCTCCAATGTAGGAACCTACAGCTCAGCTGAAATCAAAGAACTTGCCAAGAAACTTGTGAGATCTGATTAGTACATACACAGAGATTCAAAATAACATGCATATATGCTTATAGGACATGTTGAATCTAGATCTCTAAACATGCATCAAAGGAAGGAGATGGTCAATAAACTTATTGAAAAGAACCTTTCCTATCAAGATTATAATAAGCCTATTATCAATCTTGACAATGGATCTACAAGCAATTAGCAAAAAATGAATACAGATACAAGTTACCTCAGTAAAATAATGGCAATAATCATCCACACATGTAATGGCACAACACCGTCTAGCCTCCAAAGATTTTATTTATTTCAAATGAAGAATTACAACAGTACAATAGCAGTAGCACCTCAATCCCAATTCTAACTAGCTTGGAAGAGGGAGCTGTGCCTGGATATATACAAAAACCAGGAGATCCATCCCAGGGGGGCACAAATCCCAAGGAGATAGACCAAATATGCTGATGGAGAGTCCATCAATGCCTGATCTGTGTCTAACTGAGCCAGATTTGAGTCTCACTGAGTGCAATTGTCAATCAGAGAGCTTATCTGACTGACACCTCATCCTGTTGACTGAAGCATCCACCAAAACTCATCCAGATGAGCCAAAACATGTTGAGGAGAGAGGGAGGGCGAAATTCCCCATAAAGGATGTTGAAGATCAACTCTGCATCTGATTTGATCACCTCCTTCAGTCAAGCATTTGTCAGATCGAGTCAATCTGCTTCAGATCTGACTGATTTCAATCAAATCGGCTGAGAATCCATTGACTTATGATTTTGGATTTGCTCCATTATTCATCAATTTATTAATTAAAATCATCAATAATTGATTTTTGGGGCTTTCTGACCTGAGTGATGGAAAATCACTCAAAACTAGGAAATAGTGGGTCCATTATTTTACATGGTGCTCTTAGCTTGAAAATGAGCACCTACATGACTGAAACTGATTATTTGGCCCACTTTTATTTCAAAATCAATTTTTCCAATTAAACTATTAAAAAATAGTCTAAGTTTTGGAAAAATTAAATTTTTAATAAAAAACACTGAAAAAACTAAAAAATTGAAAAATTGAAAAACACCTAGGGGGACTTAGACATGTTCATATGACTCGATCATGATGTCTATCATGCTTATACATTGACGCATAGACTCTAATAACCTCAATAGGCCTAAATTCCAAGCCGACCACCCCAACTTTGGAGGTATGGAGTGAAAAACTCAGAAATTATCAGTCGTTTGTTCAACAACCAATAATAACCAAGGGAAAAAACACCCTAGGCTGATTGAATTAACAAATAAAGTCTAAGAGACCGAGTCTTTACAGACACTATTATGCCAGAACATTTATTACAATTCCCCCATGGGGTATGAACATGTGATATAGTACAACAAGCACTTCCCAGAAGTACTTCCAAAGCTCTTCTGAAGTCCGAGCAAGTTATCCTTGTCTGGTTCACCAGGCTCACTTGATAAAAAACAACTAAGTACAACTTGGGTGGTAACACCGCCACAGCTTCCTCTGCTTGCATGACCAGTTGCTCCACCTGGTCGAACTGTACATGCTCTAAGATTCTTTCTCTATTAATTGCAATATGCCTTGAAGCTTGTGTTACATCGGCTGAATATCGTCTGTGAGCTTTTCTGCCTCCATCTGGAATTCCTCAACCTTGGCTTCCCTAGCCTTCTCCTGCTCACAAAGGGTCTAGACTTCATGTTGGAGACTTTTGATCTCTATATGCTTAAGGACCTTTTGTTGTAGTGGCAATTTCTACATTTCCACCTTCATGGCGGTGATGTGCTCATCTGCTTTGCGAACATGCTACCTTATTTTCTCAGTTGCGCCATCTTCAAGCAATCTTTCCCAGATGATCGCAACATCGTCTGCAGCCTTTGTGCAAATTGGTTCTTTGTTTTTAATCTTGGTAGAAGTTTCAGATACTGCTACTTTTCATTCTACCAGCACCTCTGGGGGTGTCCCTAGTATCTGCTGGCCTTGTATAACTTCTACTTGGCACTGAAGATCTTGCATGATTTCGGAAAACCAGGCTACTTTAGTCGTAGAGTCTTTGTCAGCCTTCCCAACCTCCAGTGGGAATGGCGCGATAGCGCTCTTGATGGAATTTTCCAACATGTTTCGACTTTGCTCATGGGATAATATTTCTTGCTCTTTCTCGACCACATAAACTGTGTGCTCTTGCAATTCTCGCTCCTTTCCTTGTAAGAGGGTCCTGCACAGCTTGGCCTTCTTTTTCTACTATGATGCCTGATGCGCAACAGCATTTTTCCTTAGTTGAATTTCAGCTGCAGCTGCTTGCTGGATAATATGGAGCTTGTAGCAGGGATTTCTCCCTTACTACAGGGCAGTAATGGCTACCTTCCGTCTATAGGATGGAAGGATAGGGTTCCTGGTGGTTAAGCAAGAAAAACGAAACAGAAAGGAAATAAAGAACATAAAAGAAAGAGATGGAAACCCCTTTGCACACAAGGTTATGGGTTTAGATCCAATACCCTGCATACAACTTGTTAGAAAACCTGTAAACAAACAATGGAAACATGCAAGAACATGTTAGGCCATGAAACCTGCAAGCAAAGATAGGTTAGAAAAAACTAATCAAACAAGACAAAACAGACATTATACCTTCAATGGGTGGAGATGGGCCACCATGCCCTAGCTTCGAGAAGCACCTCTCTTGAGAATGGGGGGGTTGTGGCTCAATACAAGGATGGATGAGAGGGAGAGTGAATGGCTTGAGAGGCAAAATTGTCTCAAGGCACTCACTCGGGAAGCATAACAGTCTATAAGGAAGGAATGTCTTGAGAGTGACCCCCACCCCTCTATTTATAGCTTTTTTAGGGTTCTAAGTCCCTCGTCAGGGCTTTAGCCCCTTTTTGGGGCTTTTATCCCCTTTCGCTCAATATTTAGCTCCTTTTAGGGTTTTAGGCTCCTTTGAGGGGTTTTAGCCCCTTTTTGGAGGCTTTAGCCCCTTGTTGGAGGCTTTAGCCCCTATGAGAGCTATTTAGGCTCTTTTTAGGGATTTTTAAGTCCTTTTTCATGTTTTTAAGCCTTCTTGAGGGTGTGGGGGTAAAATGGAGTAAAATGAGGGTCATGCATGGGTGTCCTTGGGTGGTGTATGCCATGTAGAGCTGAGTGAGGTATTTTTTGGGTTAACAGATTGCCCCTTGATTTGTGAGGGCAGAAGCTCATTGTATGGCCGATGGGCATCATAAGATTTTCTACGGAGAGGTGGTGCTTCCTGAGCTGGGGCATGGTGGCTTTTCGTTTTTGTATTAATATGGTTCCCATCAATCGGTGAGATACAAATAATGGCGAGAATTCCCATGCTTGTAACAATGTCGAAAGAATAATGTGATCTATGCTCTATAATACAAGAGTCAATCATATACAATTGATGATACATGGTGTTTGCCTCAATGAGAGGCTGAATACAATACTAATCTGAAGAACTGCTACATTGGACCCATGGAATTCTCATGGAATGATATATATTCATGACTCATAGCCTGCTGGATCTGGAATGGTACATAGTTGTATGGACTTACTGATTGAGATTCAAAGTCTCTGTGGTACAAGTATGCTGCATCAATCATAAATCTATATAGAAGCACTGCTGAGGCTTCTAAACACTGTCTCCAACGCAACCCAGAAATCATAAGGGACATAACTTGTTTAGGTCCCTCGAATAGACTCATCAATGTTCTAGAGTCAGGTGAAATTTGGGGTCTTCAACCAAATATTGCATGGACCAATACCCTGTACGAATCTCAATAGTGCGATGATGTAGCTAGAGTCGAGCACGTGAGAAACAACCATCCCAAGAGGCACTAAGGACTCCTCTCAAGTGGTCCAAGGAATTCATCAAGGAGGTTAATGAAACCAAGATATAAGGACCTCTGGGTCTATCCTCTGGAAGATGTGTGTTTTCGTCGACAAAGGGAAACCTACCCCAGGTCAAGGAAATGGTGTTTCCTTGACCAGAAGCGTGAGGGAGATAATAGAAAGATATCAGACAATCTGAGGAATGACACACTGAATGGCGAGGGGGGAGGGGAAGAGTTGAACAGGGGTAGAGGGATTGTATTAGACTCAAATTTCCTTTGTTCAAAGTATGATGGCAAGGTAGACCAGCAAACAAATGAAACTGACTCATGGGAATGGGATCATAGCTGTAATACTGGGAATGTCACTGCAAATGGGAAATACTTGGAGGAGGTAGACGCTTTCGATATTGATGGGATCCAAGGAAGACACATTGTAGAGTACTCTAAAGAAAGGCGACCCAAAGTGGGAATGCTACCAAAATGTTATCTGTGGGATGTTGTCTAGAGACACTGTTGTGGTACGATATCATGGATTTTTGGAGATCCCAAGAGAGTAAATGCTCAATGGTGCTTTCAATTTTAGAGAGTCTAAAAGCATGAAGAAGACTCCAGTGGGGGCTCTTTTTCGTTGGTAGTCTCCTATGCCCAAAAAAAGGATAAAAGTATACATAGGAGAGCTCGCCCATCTTGTAGGGGATGAGAGACTTCTTTACCATTGGTAGTCCAATCAAGACGGAAAAGGTTAAACCTATACTGACTAAATGGTCATTCAGATACATTTACAAGCATGAACAAAACCATTTTTCTCAGCAATCTTTCCTTGATGAGAAGGCTGGAAAAGAGCTTAACGACAACCCATGGTGAGATTTTTCATAAAGTTAGGCCCCTCTGCTTGAGAAAGCATAAAAGTATGCAGAGGGGAATGGTCTTGGCTTGAATGAGCCAAGTTGGTCCTTTTCATTTGATGGTATTCATAGTCCACAAAAGGATATAAACAAGACGATGTAGACTCTCTTTCCTATACTGTAACGAGCAGGAAAGGAAGCAGCTACGCTCAACAATCTTTTCATTCTTTTAGGATTCAAAAAAGAGCTTAAAATAAACTCTAGTATGGTCAGCCGATTGTGGTGGCACAGGTGGTGCCTCGTGTCAAGATGGTGGACAGTGGTCCAAAGGTCATCCGCGTAGTGGACAAAGTAGGTGGCTCTTAAACATACTAATACATGCACAGGATAGATTGCAGCAGAGGCATGCGAGTCAGTGCAGAAAAAGCATGCAAACCGAGGTGACTCTTGGACAGAGGTCAGGAGAGTCGTGTGTGAATTATGGAGGACAAACTTGACTACATGTGATGTGAGTCCAAGTTCGGAGGCAGTTATACGCCAAATACATGCAAGAGAAATGATTCGTCTTCTCTACGATGGTCCGGAGATCCGCATAAGGTGTGGTGGACGAAGTAGATGGCTATATGCTAAAATAAAAATGATGTTCCTTACTAGCAATGGCTAGAGAACCCACATCAGTAGCGGTAGGCAAGTGTGACGTAAGTACAGGTCTAAAGACACTTGTATCACCATGATGTGTCTCATAAATTGAGGTAACTTCCAGGAAGTGGTCCAGAAAATTACTTATTAAACATGAGACAATGGTCTCATTAGAAGATAGAGGATGAAATTTGAGCCCAAAGGTGTGAGAGGTGTCTCAAATAGGCTCTAGGTGACTCTGATTTATCAGCTACTGGTGCTGCCCTCGAATGGCGATCTTTGATTTGTGGTAAAAAAATTTCAAAACAAAAAAGGGAAAAAACTATGCTATAAGGGACTCATAGTGATTATATCAGGCATAGACTCTCTTGAGGTGGAGCCCGTTGCATGGCTTCTTCCAAATTCGGTCATCTGAGTCAATGAAGAGGTGTGCCCCCTTGCTGACATGAAGGTCATTGGCAAGGTGGGATGACAGAATCTGGTATTTTATGGGAAGAACCGATTCCACACTATGGTTTAAATGGAATGGGGTAAAACTGAAGGTGGTCTTACATATATCTCCATCATCACGTAAGTGGTGCCAGGATAGATCAGGTGGATATTCCACAGCCGACAAGACAGAAGGGAAACTGGTGCTAGAGATCATGTAAATAGTATTGGTTGTGTTTTTTGTGGCCTTACCCCCAGTCTCTATTGGAGGAAGAGGGGTAGGCCTGGAGACAGGACGAGTCTTTGATGGACCTGGAGGTAGGTGCAACATCATATCAATTGGATGGACATGAGTCAACACATCATGGGGGCTTAGAGGTAGGGTAGGTGGTTCAAGGTACCACACAGGATCTCCCAGTGTGAAATCCTGTAGATTGCAGGTTGCCACGATAGAATTACTCACGATCCCAGATGGTAGGAAAAGGAAAAGGAAAAGGATAATGTTGATCGGGAATGAACCCCACTATTTCCCTGGTAATTGAGGTTGGGGTTGGGACTGAGGTTGCAGCTGTGGATGGAGCTGTGGATGTGGAAAAAATGGAAGAGACAGGTCTGATGGATCGTTAGTGGTGGTGGAGATAAGAGGGTCGGTACAACTAGACATCATGTAAATGGACATGGTGTCCGAAGAAGGAGGTGGGGGGTGAACTTATTCGATCAGGGTGATCTCATATTCAAGGGAATGTTGACGAGTGTTGGCTATGTTGATGTAATTGTAACTTTGAAATGTATTCACTTGTATATCTTATGTATTGTACCGTGATGTTTATTCCAAGATATGTTTGTAATGTACTTGAGTCATTTCATGCCCCGATGTTCCTATCGAGAGGTTCTATAATGTAAACAAGTCATGTCAAGTCATTGTGGGTAACCTTCCTATTGATCAAGGGTTAAAATTCACGCAGTTTTGTGGCACTAGGTTTATTAGACTCTCCTAGAGAAGTCGACCCTAGTAGGGTTTAGTCAAGTCAGGAATTACTATAAATAGAGAGTTAGCCTCTCTATTTATAACACACTCACTCACACTCAGTTGTAGCGCATAGCTGAGGAAGAAGAAGACACTGGGGCTAGGAAGAAAGAGGTTACTGCTATCAGGAGATCATCTTACTATTTTGGGTTTTTACTTTTGGTGTTGATTCTATCTCTGAGGAAGTTGGGGGGTTTTCTCCATTTATGGTTTCCTCGAGGAAAAACACTATGTTCATTGTCTCTTGTGTTTGATTGTTGTGCTTGTTATTCTCTTAGTTAAAGATCCTAATATAATTCTAGATTAATGTTAAAAATCTAACATGGTATCATAGCTAACCTGAGAACAAGACACTGTGCAACTATAGAAACTAGGGCTTCCTACTTTGTGTATCTCTCTCCATAGATTTTCAGCAAAAGAAGGCTGGAATAACTCTCCTCCCTAGGGTGCATCTTTCTGTCGAAGTAGAATCCAATTCTGAGCTTTTTCAGTTTTGGACCCGACACTGTTGCCAGAAATTAAGGCTTTCCATAGAAGTGGAATTTTTCAGTGAGCCCAAGCTTGGATTTATCTCCTCCCCAAAATCAAAGTTTAGAGATAAAGATCAAAGCATTTGGTTGGACAGAACTCTAGAAAAGCAAAACCCTAATCTGCTCCTAAACCAGCACTGCAGAAATTCAGCTCCAAATCCAAATCCGACATCTTGACCTGGTAAGATCTAAATATTTTGTATTTCCATTTGAGGTTCTCAATTAAGATGTCTCATCATACCAAGCTTGATGAAAAGCTTGAGGGAGCTGATAACTTCCAAGCCTTGAAGTATAGGATCTTTGTGGTCCTGGAAGAAAATGAGTTGGACTCCTATATCGATGAGGAGGTTCCAGTTCCAGAGGGAGATGAGGCTAAGGCCTTACACAACAAGAAGTTGGTTATGGAAAAAAGGATTATTGTTGATTCAATCAAGGATCACCTCATACCATAGGTGTCCTCCCTAAAGACACCTAAATCTATGTTTGATGCCCTAACCAAATTGTTTGAAGGGAAGAACATAAACAGGAAGATGACTCTGAGAAACCAACTAAAGAATGTAAAGATACAGAATGCAAAAACCATCCAGTCTTACTTTACAAGGGTCTCTCAGATCAAGGAATAACTGGAAGCAGTAGATGAAGAAGTGGAAAATACAGAGATTGTAATGGACACCTTGAATGGTCTCCCTCGATCATGGGACTCCTTTATTCAGGGAATCTATTCTAGAAAGAAGTTAGTCAAGTTCAGCAGACTATGGGGAAAATTCTCTCAAGAAGAAGCTCGGATAGTAGCTCGAGAAGTGAAGATAGGAAGTGGAGATCAAGCTCTCACAGTTCACTCCAAGAAAAGCAGAAGAAACGCTCATCACTCCAGAGGTAAGACCTTTCACCATAAAGATAACATTAGAAAGAACTTATCTAAATTAATATGCTATACATGTGATGAAAGAGCACACTTTTCCAAAGACTATCCTAGAAACAAGATTAACTCCCTTAAGAAGAAGGGAAACAAGAAAAGACATCATGCTCATGCTGCAAAGGATGATGAAACTTCCACAAAGAGAACTAGATATGAAATTGAAGATTCTTCAAGTGATGAATAATATGTTTTGATTTTCATTCTCACGGGAAACATCACTCACGGAATCAATGATTGGATTATAGACAGTGGGGATTCCAAGCATATGACAAGATTCAAGGAATCCTTTGTGAAACTATCAGAACATGAATCACCTCACAAGGTGAAGCTCAGAGATGACTACCAGTATCCAATAAAAGGTAGTGGGGAATCCTCCTATAAGCTAGACTCTGGAAATTCTATGACAATGAAGGAAGTATTTTTTGTACCAGGACTAAAGAAGAACCTCCTCTCCATATCTGCATTAGATGCAAAAGGAATGAGGGTTGCATTTATAGATGGCCAATTGATCATGTGGCCAAAGGCAAAGACTATTAATGATGCAGTAGTGATTGGGAAACAAGCCTTGGTCCATGACACAGTAGAGACAAATGAACTTTGTCATAGAAGGATTGCACATGTGCATTACAGGGCACTACCACTTGCAAGAAAAGCCGTTGAAGGTCTTCCAGAAATTCAAGCAAAACATGACAAAGTCCTGCAAAGGATGTGTGAAAGGAAAGAACACAAAGAAGACATTTCCAAGTAGCGAGAGCAAAGAAAAAGGAATCTTGGAAATCATCCACTCCGATGTATGTGGTCCAATGTCATCAAGTTCACTAAGCGAGTATGTATACTATGTTTCTTTTATTGATGACTTTTCTAGGAAGACATGGATTTACTTCATGAAGAACAAAGATGAAGTATTCAGCAATTTCAAGGAATTCAAAGCCTTGATCGAGAACCACAATGAAAAGAGTATCAATACTTTTCGATCAAATAATGGCAGAGAATTCACATCAAATGAATTCAAATAGTTATGGAAAGACTCAGGTATTAAGAGGGAGTTGTCCACTCCATATAATCCACAACAGAATGGGATTGCAGAAAGGAAGAATAGAACTATCATGGAAGCTGCAAGAGTAATGCTTCATGATAAATATATTCCTATGAATCTATGGGCAGAAGCTGCTAGAACAGTGGTGTATGTGCAGAACCATACTCCACACAGAGTACTCGAGAACAAGACACCTGAATAAGTCTTTTCTAGAAAGAAACCAGAAGTCAGTTATCTCAAAATATTCGGCTATCTAGTGTACATACACATTCCAAAAGAGAAGAGGACAAAATTAGATCCTTCAAGAAAGAAGGGTATATTTGTGGGATACTCTGAAAGCTCGAAGGCTTACAGAATATACTTCCCAGGATTCAATAAGATCGACATCAGAAGGGATGTCAAATTTGATGAAGAATCAGCTTACAACAAATCTAGAAAGAGACCTGATGAAGAACCTAAAGAAACAGAAGCACCTAGGATTCATGATACAACCATGAACGAAGAAACTCAAGAAGAAGATCGAGAATTTGAAGAACCACAAGAACCTGTAGATCCACCTCAAGAGAAGAATCCTCATAAGAGGAAACCTGCTTGGGTACGAGAAGATATCCAAGGTGCAGAAAGATATGGGGTTCCAAAAGAGAATCACAGAGAAAGAAAGAGGAAAAGCTCTTGCTCTCGGTATGTAGCATTATTATGTGATTTCATCGATAAAGAACCTTCCAATTATGAAGAAGTGGCAAAACGAAAAGAATGGAATGATGCTATGATCAAAGAGTATCAATCGATCATGAAGAATGATGTTTAGGATGTTGTACCAAGACCAAAAGGGAAGTCAGTTGTAACTTCCAAATGGATCTACAAGATCAAGCATGTTGCAGATGGTAGCAAAGAAAAATATAAAAGAAATATTTGTTGCTCGTGGTTTCTCCTAGAAAGAAGGAATAGACTATGAAGAAAATTTTGCACCTGTAGCGAGAACCACTTCCATCCGATCATTAGTTTCCTTGGCTGCAGTGATGAAATGGAAGATACATGAGATGGATGTCAACACTGCTTTCTTGAATGGTGCAGTAGAAGAGCAAGTATATGTGGAACAACCACTCGGTTTTGAGACACATGACAGGGAGTCTCATGTGTGTAGATTGAAGAAAGCCCTGTACGGTTTGAAACATGCACCCAGGACATGGTAGAGTAGAATTAATAGCTTTCTATCCAATTTGGGATTTACTAAGAGCAAAGCATATTCCAACCTTTACTACAAGGTTGAAGATGGCAACCTAGTGATGCCCCTACTGTATGTAGATAATCTGTTTGTAACAGGTATGGATGGGTTGATTGCTGATATGAAGAGGAAGCATTCTACCAAGTTCGAAATCAAGGACTTGGGTATGATGCATTATTTTCTAGGCATAGAGGTGTGGCAGAATGCAAATGGAATTTCCCTGCGACAAGGGAAATATACAGTAGAAATCGTGAAGAGGTTCAAGATGATGGAATGCAAGGCCATGACCACACTTATGGCATAGAACCGAAAGCTATTGAGTGATGCTTCATCAAAAGTAGTTGATGCTACGATGTATCATCAGATGATTGGGTCCTTGATGTATCTGACGAACATGAGACCAAATATTTGCTTTGCTGTGAACACCTTGAACCAGTTCTTGACAGATCCGAGACATGTTCACTTGATTGCTGCAAGGCATATTCTGAGTTACCTGAGGGGTACAGTTGATAATGGGCTCAAGTATAAGGGGAATCAAAATATTAACCTGGAGGGTTATGTTGATTCATATTGGGCAGGCAGTGCCATCAATAGGAAGAGCACTTCAGGGTGTTGCTTCAGTATGGGATCAGTTGTTATCTATTGGTTTAGAAGGAAGCAATCCTGTGTGGCACTGAGTACAGTTGAAGCAGAGTATGTCACAACTTGTTCAGCTAGTTGTGAGGTAGTATGGCTAAGGAAGCTACTGTCTAATTTATTTGATCTCCAGTTAGATGCTACTTGTATATATTGCAACAACCAGAGTTGTGTGAAGTTGTCGGAGAACCCGATGTTCCATGAAAAGTCAAAGCATATCAAGATCAAATATCACTATATCAGGGATATGGTGCAGAGGGGAGCAGTGAAGCTCTAGTATGTTGTGACGAATGAACAGATAGATGATGTGTTGATGAAGCCATTAGCTAGAGTGAAGTTTGAGTACTCCAGGGAGAAGCTTGGTGTTCTATAGATCGAGTTTCCTTCCAAGGGGAAGTGATGAGTTTGTGAGCCATTCTGACATGGTGAGAGGATTGGTTCCTTCCATGCTCAGATGTAAGGGTTGAGCCATTCTGTCATGGTGAGAGGATTGGTTCCTTCCATGTCAAATATGAGTGCTGAGCCATTCTTATATGACTATAGGATTGGTTCCTACATGATCAAATATAAGGGATATTTCCATTCTTGGAATGGAGGTTCCTGGTCAGTTACCAGGAATACTTGGTCTAGGACTGAGGGCCATTCTGATATGACTGTGGGATGTGTTCCCACATGATCAGATATGAGTGCATGGCCATTATAATGTGATTGCGGGATGTGTTCCCACTTGATCAGATATAAGGGTTGATGCCATTCTCTTGGAGAATGGAGGCACTGGTCAGTTACCAGGAACCCTCAACCTGGGGTTGAGATCCTTTCCAGCATGGTTGCAGGATGTGTTCCCGCATGGTTGGATGTAAGTGCAGAGCCTTTCCAATATGGTTGCAATATGTGTTCCCACATGGTTGGATGTAAGTGCAGAGCCCTTCCAGCATGGTTGCAGGATGTGTTCCCGCATGGTTGGATGTAAGTGAAAATCCCTTCCAGGATGGTTGCAGGATGTGTTCCTACATGGTTGGATGTAAGTGTAGAGCCCTTCCAGCATGGTTGCAAGATGTGTTCCCGCATGGTTGGATGTAACTGCAGAGACCTTCCAGCATGGTTGCAAGATGTGTTCCCACATGGTTGGATGTAAGTGCAGAGCCCTTTTTTAGCATGGTTGCAGGATGTGTTCCCGCATGGCTAGATATAAGTGCTGAGCCTTTCCGATAGGGTTGTGGGATGTGTTCCCACATGATCAGATGTGAGTGTTGGGACTTTCTGATATGATTATAGGATTGGTTCCTACATGATCAGATGTGAGTGTTGGGTGTGCCTTTCTGACATGGTGTTGGATGTGTTCCTCTCATGGTCAGATATAAGTGTTAAGTGGGCCATTCTAACTTAGTGTCAGATATAAGCGCTGAAGAAGACCTACATGGAGGCTAGGCCTACAACCAACATGAAAAAGGGATGGCTTTATAGAACTCCCTATGATGAGAAGAATTATGAGATAGCACCCGTGATGATGATCCAATAGTGATGATCTAGATCGAGTGATTATCCAGATCCAGAGATGATGCTCCAGTGATGATCCAGATCTAGTGATGATCCAGATCTAATGATGATGGTCCAGATCGAGTGATGATCTAGATCCAAAGATAAATATGACTTGAAGATGAATATAATCCGAAGATGAAGATGACTTGAAGATTACGAGGACTCGATGATCATCTAGATGATACAGAGAAGAAGACTTGTGCTGATAAATTGTGTCGAGAGAATACCTTCCTAGTTAAGAGGGAGTGTTGATGTAATTGTAACTTCGGAATGTATTCACTTGTATATCTTATGTATTGTACCCTGATGTTTATTCTGGGATGTGTCTGTAATGTACTTGAGTCATGTCATGCCCCGATGTTCCTATCGGGAGGTTCTATAACGTAAACAAGTCATGTCAAGTCATTGTGGGTAACCTTCTTATTGATCAAGGGTTAAAGTCCCCGCAGTTTCGGGGCACTAGGGTTATTAGACTCTCCTAGAGAAGTTGGCCCTAGTAGGGTTTAGTCAAGTTGGAAATTAGTATAAATAGAGAGCTAGCCTCTCTATTTATATCACACTCACTCACACTTAGTTGTAGCGCAGAGCTGAGGAAGAAGAAGACATTGGGGCTAGGAAGAAAGAGGTTACTACTGTCAGGAGATCATCTTACTGTTTTGGGGTTTTACTTTTGGTGTTGATTCTATCTTTGAGGAAGTTGCAGGGTTTTCGCCATTTATGGTTTCCCCAAGGGAAAAAACTGTGTTCATTGTCTCTTGTGTTTGATTGTTGTGCTTGTTATTCTCTCAGTTAAAGATCCTAATATAATGCTAGCTTAATGTTAAAAATCTAATAGGCTAAATCCATTCGAAACTTTGACAAGTCTTGGCAATGGTTAGAATAGTGTCCATACAATCCGCAAAGGGGGCACGCATGGTTTGTTCTCAATGACTTGTTTCTGACTATTTTCCCGCTTGGGAGTTCAACCATGGGAAGGTTTTCCATTGTATCCATGGCGACCAGGTGTGAACAGATTATAGGAATTTCAGGGCAGTTTTGATTTGGATGTCCTTGTACTTCACAGACGGTGCAAGGTGGGATCTATTGAGGTTCAATGGTAGTTTTTGCATTATTTCCCCTAGCCCTTTTTGGGTGGGGCGGTGCGGGTGTGGGTGCAGTGGTTGGTTTTTGTGGGCTGGGTGGAGGGTGAGACTCAACCGCAATGGGTTGCACAAGGGTTAAGACTACCTGGGGCATTGGTGGTTGAGTTGGTGGATCAAGATACCATACATAAATTCCCAATGTAAGGTTGGGTAAGTTTAAGGTGGCCATTACTGGCTTTCTCATGACACCGGGCGGGGGAAAGAGGAAGGGAATTGTGTGGAATGTAGAGGAGCCCAAATAACTCCCTGATGGTTGTATGTGGGGATGAGGTTGTCATTGCAACTGCCTGTAATGCTACAGCTACAGATGATGTTGCGGCTACTGTTGATGTTGAGGCTGCGGATGGTGTTGTGGTTGCGGTTGGGACTATGACTGTGGTTGTTGTTTGAATGCAACTGTGCTGGGTGAGAGCATACATAAATCCACAGTCCCATTTGGTGTCGGTGGTGATACTAAGGGGAAAGAAGCCGTCATGGTGGTATCGACAAACAACCCAGGGCCCATATTCAACAATGGGGAGACTAGTATGTTGTCAACCATGGTGTTGACCGTAGGGATAACATTGGTAGGTGCAGTTATCCCTTGTAGATCAATGGTGTTGATCGTAGGGATAACATTGGCAGGTGTTGTTAGCCCTTGCAGATCGTGATAAGTCAGTTGGTCAACCGTCATGATTTTCCCTTCGTGGGTGAACATCATGAGACGAAAGACAGTCGATTCTATGGCTCTCATGGCGTACATATAATTACTTATGAGGAGAAGGTTATAGTCCAATTGAACATTGACAACCTCTATGTCAATCAGAACTGTCTTCCCAGCTAATGTAATGAGGACGTGGGGGAGGATTCCTTAGGCTTTAGTGGGATGGCCATCATAAGCCTGTAGAGTTGTGGAGGATGGTTGCAGAATTGGGGATCCAATGTTTTTCCAGACTAGGGTAGACATAATGCACGTGGATTCCCCCTCATCCATTATGCACCGGTGCACAACCAAATTCTGGATAGATATCGGGATTTGAAAGGAAATGGTTGATGGCATTCATGGTTCTCCATTCTCTGTGTCGAATGTGATCAAATTGGATTCAGAGGGGTACACGGCACCGAGGGCGACTAGTAAGGATTTCCTTTGTGTTGGGAAAGTTTTGAGTACCTCAAGAGTGAACATGGTGATAGGTGTTTGGGCCAAATCATCCACTATGTTGTAGCTAACAGCATCTCTAGCTGTGGCGTTGTTGGAAACCCAGCATATGGGGGGGCGTGGAAAAGGGGGTAACTGAAGAGGTGCATTGGTTGTTTTAGATGTAGATGTCATTGATGTGTTAGCAGGCTCGGTGTTGGTTCCATACTGATTTCATCTGGTTTGTAGATTGACCTCTTCAGTTGTCATAGCTAACAGGTGGTGGACACCTATTTCTACTATGGGAGGTGTCCCTGGAGCGTTGGGATTGGGTTGGGGAGGGGGTATGGTTGCCACCAATCCTTGGATTGGTAATGCGTTTTGGAGCACCATAGGAAGAGGTCTTTGTGCTATCGGGTTTGGTTGGGCTTGGTCTATTGTATTGGTGGCATGTTGAACCTTGTTTCTAATGGCCTGTTAAGTGTGACCCATGAAGGGATACTCGAATGTGTAGTGCCCATAGACCTCGCATAGTGTGCACGGTTGGTTTTTCCGCAACGGAGTGTTGCATCTTGGTGCATTTGGTCGTTGAGGATTTTGGGCTGGTCAGTTTGCTGCGGCATTATTGGGAGTATTTGGTTGTTAACCACCTCCCTACAGTTGATTTTTTCCTCGGTTCTGGGGTCGGTTATTTCTATCTTTCCCTTGTTGGTTATTGGGAGCTGGCTGGTTCAGACGGTTTTGTTGTGAAAACACCTCTCCCAATGGAGCAGGTGGAGCAGGGGTGGGGGATTGAACCACTTGCACCGGTGGTGCATAGTAGATTTGGGTGGGTATCGGTGCCAAAAATGTGGGAATTTGTCTCGCATATTGTTGTGTTGGCCAAGCCACAACCTGGGCTTGCTACGGTGGCACAGGCTATGCATAAGAAGTCGTGGCTCCAGACTAAGACATCATTCATGCATAGTCCAGAGTTTGGTTTTGGTAAGTAACACTAGGAGTGTTTCTTGGTTGTGGTGGTATTGTAGGTGGTGTCAGACAGTGTTGTGGTTGGTGGGAGACCAATCCTATGATGCCATCTACAACATGGGGTGCCCTCGATGCATCTGGGTAGGAGGTTCCTGCATAGGGAGCATCTGGAATGATGGTATAAAGGTATCTAGACTATGCATAGATCATATCAAACTATTGGGCTTTCAAGATGGACTGCTCTTTGGATTGGGGACATTCGAATGTGATGTCCTTTGCTATAGGTGGGAGCAAGGTTTTAAGGAACCAATCTAGGAAGATCCTGTCATCCAGTTGGATCTTACACAAAATACGGTGTCTCCGCCACTCATGGATGTGGTAGGTTATGTGGGTCGCAGTATTCTAATGGCAAGATAACAAGATCTCCACCCCTTCATCATATCTGACTGGGAGTTGGAATACTACAGGAACATGAACGCTAGGGAGTTGAAATCCGGGTACTTGGCTTGTGGTAGCTCAATGAACCACTTGGTTGTAGCACCTGTGAGGGTGCGTTGGAATAGTCTTATCCTAATTGAATCATCTACAATGTTGTTTGATGAGAACCATAGATGAAATGTCATGATATGGTTTTGGAGGCACTCGCCTGCCTTCCCTTCAAACTTGGGAATGTCTAAGGGAAGTTTGGTTGGTATGGGAGGCCAACAAGTTTGATGGCGAATAGGGTCATTTGTTAATCGAGCCAAGTTAGGCAAGTTGATAAATGCCATGAAAGGAAGGTTTGACCCCAGGTTGATGTGAGATGGGGCAGCCATGGTGGTGGGGTTTGCAGGTATATGATGCACCTGCATAACTGGGGGTGATTGTGGCACCATTGTGGATCATCCAGTGCCCCCAAGTGTGGTAGGAGGGGCAGTGTAGGTGGAAGGGCCACTGCCCCCATGTATCCCAAGTGGGATAGTGTGGTTTGAAGGCATACCACCCCCATGTGTTACAGGTGGGACAAGTTGAGTGGTCAATATGGGTGGTGGTAGCTGGCTTATGATGATTTGCATGACTGTGCTAGGACCACCTGTAGGGGTATTGGTGATGGTTTGTGGTGTGGACATGGGTCCACTAGCAATTACTACACCAAAAAATGGATCCGGGTTTACACCAGTCATGGGGCTTGATGGTGTCATGTGCAGATCTAGTTCAAGCTAATATGGGTCTGAATCTGAATCAGAGGTTGTGTGGCCTTCTGATGGTGTAGAAGGTCATCGAGAATGGTCTCAATGATGTCAGTTTAATGACCCGTACTATGGTGGTTCGCCTCTTAGGCATGAGAAAGAGCGTGAGGGATCAATCGTGTCAGATTTGTATGTCAAAATGGTGGTAATGATTTTTGAACCCCAGTTTTAATGGGTTCTTATTGGCTTTAGGTGGTCACTCGGCTACCAAGACTACCAGAAGACAGCGCTTGGATTTTTCCTCATGGGAGTGCTACTCAATCGGTGGGGGTCATTGCCCGTTTCACTTGGAAATTCCTCTCAACGGCCAGCTACTTTGGGGTTCCCGTGGTACTCCTCACAATGAGTTTCTAGGTTGAAGCCAAGTACTTCCCACGGTTAAGGCAGTCAGGGACTTATGTCCTCAAAGACTGCAGACGTTTAACTTAGTGTAAATTGTAAATTTTACTGGCTCACTCGGCGTCATGAACTGAGTTGGGTTGATTTATATGGTATGGTATGTATGTCTTTTGTTTTTCTATTATATCTGGTGGCTGCTTAAATGGTTTATGAATATTCCGCAAAGTTCATAACATTGTGAATGAAAGAAATAAATAGTAATAAGTAATTTTTAGACATGTACCATTTGTGATCTTGAACTATGATAGCCTAACTAGGTGACTACCTCGTACCTATATTTCTCTTCAACCAGGAGAGGGTGTTGGGCTCTCAACACAATGGGACTAATCCCATCCACATATCCACAGGTCACCCTCCAGATGCAAGGTTGGTCAGCAGGGAGGATGCTGAGAGCCATGAGAATCCCTCCTTCTCTACCCCCTCTACCTTCCAAGTCACCCATTTTTAGTGGCTTCAAAAAATGATAGGTTAAGTGCTTATTACTATATGAGCTTCACCCTTCATCTTATCCCAGAATACCCTGAAGGCAGATGACTGGGTAGAGGAAGAAGGGCTAGGCAAGATGTTGATTTTAAGTAAATTTTAATCAAGCTATGTTCATTAATCCATTAACCATTGATTTACACACTCTACAAATGAAATGAATAGAAATAGAAACATAAACATAAATAAAAATATTTTGGATGGACAGAGGCAGCTGAGCCGCACTGATAGTCCTTAACTTTTAAAAAATCAAACTCTGAGTGATAGATCGCACTTTTCGGGTCAAATGTGGCGAGGGGGTCACCAAAGTTTTCCAGAAACAGATGAGGGGGTTGCTCAGAATTTGCAGACATAAGAGGGATGACTTTTGGAAGGGGGTCGCACCTTTCAGGGCTAAATAGGTGACTTGGTCGCACCTGTGAGGCCAAAATGAGCGACCTGGTCCCCCCTCTGGGCCCAATAAGAGCAATTTGCACCAGAAACTGAAATTTTTTTGATCCCGAGTTAGATCCAACCGACAATAACCTATACTGTGGCCAAATGGACTCGGATTTGCCTTGAGGAGGCTCAGCAATAACTAGAATTGAAAATAAACAGGAATCTAAGCTAGATTTTAACAGAAAATTAAACTAGGACAAAAAACAGAACTAAAAACTAAATTTTTGAAAAATAAACCCAGGGATCTTGTGGGATCGACATGGTATGGTCGCTAGTTCTTTAGCTAGGATTTCTCCCTTACTACAAGGAAAGAATGGATACCTTCCATCTATAGGACGAAAGGATAGCGTTCCCGGTGGTTATGTAAGAAAAACAAAATAGAAAGGAATAAAGAATAGAAAAGAAAGAGATGGAAACCCCTCTGCACACAAGTTTATGGGTTTAGATCCAATACCTTACATACAACTTGTTAGAAAACCTGCAAACAAACAATGGAGAGCAAGAACATGTTATGCCATGAAACCTGCAAGCAAAGATAGGTTAGAAAAAACTAAGCAAACAAGACAAAACAAACATTTTACCTTTGATGGGTGGAGATGGGCCACCATGCCCTATCTTGGAGAAGCACCTCTCTTGAGAGTGGGGGAGCTATGGCTCAATGGGAGGATGGATGAGAGGGAGAGTGAATGGCTTGAGAGGTAAACTGGTCTCAACGCACTATCTCGGGCAGCATAACAGTATGCAAGGAAGGAATGGCTTGAGAGTGACTCCCACAACTCTATTTATAGCTTTTTTAGGGTTCTAAGCCCCTGGTCAGGGCTTTAGCCCCTTTCTCTCAATATTTAGCTCCTTTTAGGGTTTTAGGCTCCTTTGATGGGTTTTGGCCCCTTTTTGGAGGCTTTGGCCCATATGAGAGCTATTTAGGCTCTTTTTAGGAATTTTAAAGCCCTTTTTCATGTTTTTAAGACATCTTGAGGGTGTGGAGGTCAAATGGGTTCAAATGAGGGTCATGCATGGGTGTCCTTAGGTGGTGTAGGCCATGTAGAGATGAGTGAGGGATTTTTTGGGTTAATAGAGCTCATCCAAGAGAAACTTGGAGAGTTCTATCTCGATGGTGCTATTATCAGTATCTGCAGTTGTCTCTTCCTTCACTTCAAGTGCTTGCATATGAATGAGTATCTTAATTGATGGTTCCCATGATGGTGTGAGAAAAGGTATGCTAGGATCAATAGGATATGCTTTGGTGTCCACCGTGTGCTTAACTTCGTTGATAGCTGTCATTAACTGGTTGAGGTGGGTCTAGACTTGTGCAGCAATGTTCTCTTGCTGGGTCCTTATGCTACCAAGGTTATCTTGGGTGAATGTTTCCACAGCGTTGGCAAGTTCCTACAACTCATCCACCCTTAATGTGTTAGTGTTTGTTGTTCTGTTTTCTTTCTGCTTCTTTTGTGATGATTGAGCTTCCTCAGGAGGCACCTGGGTCTGTGTGCATTCTTCAGCAGGCATCTGCCTGGAAGGATGGTGCTCTGAGCCCTCTGTATCGTCATCATCGTCAATGTTGTCTTTCGATGGATCCCCCTGGGTATCATCACCTTCTTTCTCTTCACCATGAACTTGGTGAATTGGTGGTTGTTCGGCATTCTGCTCTTCAGGAAGTGGTTCTTCAAGCGGGCCATGCCATTCTTCCAGCCATAGCTTGACAATTGTGTCCACATCATCGTCGGTTACTATGAATCTAGCTTGATGTATATGCCATGATGGACCTTTGAGAGGCAACAGATTTACCTGATGGATATCAGCTTCAAATTTGACAAAATAAGCATACCTTTACATAGTGGTGGTGTGGATCCTGTGGGTTTTCCAGACAAGTTGGCACAGTTCCTCTTTGTGCAAGAAGAATGCCACGTTGTTATCCTCCTGATGCTTGATATCGACCTTGTCTTCCCATAGATTATGATGCTTTTCTCCCAAATAGGATAACCAAACATTCATATGCACATAGTCCAGGGGATCAGCCTAGACAGTGAAGGAGATCAAAATTATCATCCATGAATAGTAGAATTTGTGGCCTTCTTTTTGTTGCGCCATCATCACATCTTGGGACAGGGTGGTGAGAAAGTATCACAACCAGTTGAATTTCTATCCCTATGCATATCAATCTGCAATTTGTATTATTCCTACAAAACATTGTGTCGGTACCGCTTTATGAAATATTTTATAGGATAGTATTTTTGCAGCAACCCTGACACTTTTTTACTGGATGGGTCTAATTGGGTATCCCTGTCTTGCATGTTGAAGGTTGTGCTTCTACTAAATATCCTGAGTTTTACTCTTAGTAAGGTAAGGCAGAGGGTCTTTTCCTTCGCTTGGGAGCCCTGTAATTCTTGTTATTAGTTCAACAGTAATTGGGTATGGCCGATCTAGCCATAAATATCCTCAATGATCGAAGACTAGCAACTTCTTTACATACGTACTGGCCTATGCACTATGGACAAAATGAGGGATAAACAACATGTTGAGGAGACCGGAAGCAGCTAGTCCCTCAGCCCACTTCTGCGGTTTGATTACCTTGATAGCAGGGTCAAAAATTTGTATTATATCCATGCAATCTGTTATCCGTAATCCCTCCTGTTGCTGAGTGTTGTAGCCCTAGAGTTTTAACATAGCTAACATTGGGAGGATGTACTTTAACAAAGGTATGCCGGCAGGGATCCTTGGCGCGATAAAAGTGGTTACCAGTTTCGTCGGGAGATCTGCATGCACTGCACCAAGTCTTCTTGGTCTAACGTAAGTTGGAAATTTTGGGTCGGCTCATTCTCTCTATGGATCCACCTGTGGTGGCAATTCTTTATCTACATCATCATTTCCTTGGGCAGCAGCAAGCATCTTTCCTCGGTCGTCCGAGGTATCTAGAACTTTACGTTTCTTTTTCCTTGGATGGGGTCGTGCATATGACTCACCTGGAATAGTTGGTATTTCCTAGACTGGGTTTGGCGCAGGATGCAAACCAGGGATCGGAATTATCTGTGGCCTCTTCATTCTTGGAATTGAATCAGTCTGGGGACGACTGCAACCATGGGATTCCAGTTGACTGTATTTCTATTTCCTCCTCAATTAAGCAGTCAGAGATGGTAGTGGCGTCTGAAGCCTCACTTCCGCTAGGGATGTTAACTACCATGGGTTTGAACAGGATCGAAAACAGGTGCCAGGATTTAGGTCTGCAATAGCTAGGCTCTAGTGCTCTCAGTGTGTAACATAAAAAAATGTTCTAACAAAGAAACGAATATTTAAATAGTAGACAATGTCGTTCAATCATTTATTTGGCAATAGGTTAAGGTCTAGTCACACTTGTAGGTTTCCATTTCCAATGCTTTTTCCATTAATTTCTATAGCTAGTATTTTGGGCTATACCTATCAGACCAGTAATGGAAATTAGTGCTACAATAGTTGTCGAGAGCTAACCATATGCCACATTGCTCTTTGCACTGGGTTAATTTAATACCAGGGAAGTGACTCAACCGTATAGATATTTGGTATGGATCTGATGGTTAATGGTAGCCAGCCTATCATTCTTGCTTTTTTCCTTCTTTGGTGCCTAGCTGTCTTGCTGCTTGCACAGTTTAGGTTACCCTCTTGGGTATATGCAATGATGTGACCACTGGGTGGTTTAATGCTCATGCTTTCTCCTGGTTCTGTTGCAATCCTACAACAAAAAAATTTACATCCTTTTTGGCTGTCTCTTTTTTTTTTATGTGTCGGAGTAAGGTTTCTGGTGACTATTGTCTACCAAACTCGTGATGTGGGTGCCATCGAATTTTCTGAAATTGTGTTGTGTCCCTAACCATATTTGGTGTTATGGTACATAGCTGTAGCTAGGTTTCCTTCAATTTGTGAGGGTGTTCGACGGCTCTACTGTCATATTGTAGAATAAGTCATCCTTTTGTGGATGGCTTCACCCTGATGTATTGAAAATGCCCTAGCAGCAGTTGTTGTTGAGTTGGTTCAGTATGTCCTCACAAAGGTATCTTCATCCTATCAAAGTCTTCTACCCTTTCCTTTCTTTCTGTGTCGTTTATAGGGAATAGGGTCCGATATTCTTTCAGGATATCGATGATCTGCACAGTTGTTTCATCCTGCAGTTGATTTTGTATTACTCTGTGATATTTACTTTGTTCCGTTGTTTTTGGCCCGCTGGAGTTAATGGGGCTATCTTCTGCATCCCTGGGTAGCTTTTCTTGTTGAGTAGCTGCACTATGTAGGTGAGCATTAGCATTGTTGATCTTTTGAACTATACCCCCCGTGTATCACTGGATTGTGTTCTGAATTATGGGGTGTTTGTCACTTTTTAGAGTTCTGTGGGTGACCTGCTGGGTTCCTTGTCGCAGCTGCTCAGAGTTATCATAGGTATTAGCTATCGTATCCAAAGTGTATATGAAGCTCTCATAGGTGGGTAATTCCCTTGACTCAGTCTCTACCCGTCGCATAGACCTTGTCACTCATGCACACCTTCTCATGGAGACTTCATGTAACCTATTTTTCCAATTCTCTAAAGCCTCTCCTGAATCGGACGTACAAGAACTTGCGTACTTCCGGCTTAGGTTCCCATCTGTCATTGGACTGATATGATCTTTGTACAGGGCTGTAACATTGTATATTTGATTGAAATAGTTGACCTGCCCCTCATTATAAATAGTTTCAACATATCTTGGTCCCTCAAATGGATCAATGGGTGATACCACTCTCATCTTCTCATCTTCAAACGCGATGATCCTTTTCTTGAAATTGATAATTGTCTGATTTTTTATAGCCTATTCTATCCCTAGTAACGCAGGGTAAGGATTTGTATCATGCACAATGTTGATGACCTCAAATTCTGCATATGTATGTAATCCTTCAACATCGACGATGACATTGCTTAATCGTCCAATGGGTAGTACCTTCGTCTGATTGGCAATATGCAGTTGGATAGGAGACTAGTCCAAGCGTAGCTTACCCATGCTATCCCACATATGGCGAGTCAAGATATTGACATATGACCCCAAATCTAAGATAATATAGTCCATTTCATAGTCGCCTATCTGCACATTCATTCTCATTTCGCGACTACTCTTACATTTCCACCTTATTTGATTAATTTTATTCTCAACAGGTGGTACAATAGATATCTTATCTATTATTGCTTGTAGCTCTACAATAGCATCTTTATCTTCAATTAGCATCAACCAACTTGACAGAAGAGGTCTTAGCTTACTAACCTTGGTTGAAGCTTTCTTTTGAAACAGGTATTGGAATCATTTCAGCATGTCCTTGACTTCTGTTGAACTTGATGGTACATCAGGGATTATGAACTCTGATTGCACATCCCAAAATACTTATTTCTACTTTGGGCCGGTCGGTAATTATTTTTTCTACACCAACAGTCTCACTTGCGGCTGCTTCTGCTCTTGGGAATTCTCTTGCTCTCCTCTAGCCATCGTATCTTCTCTTGTTATGACTGCAATGTTCAGGTCTCATGGTTCAACCACGATCGTCTAAACATTCACATTTGCATTTGGGTTTGGTTTTTGTTGGGGGTTGGGTGTGGCAACAGTTCTTTCTTGCCACTTTGCGATCAACTAAGGACATTGTTCAACATTATAGTCTTGACCCTTCCAATATGAGCATGTCTTGGAAGGATCCAAACAGTATTTAGAAAAGTGACCTACTTTTCCACAGTTATAGCATGTAACTGGACCTCTCCCCCTATCAAATCCTCCTACACCACCCTCTCCTCTAAAGTTTCCACTACCCCTTCCCTAAGGGTGTAATTGCTATTGCGGGTACTAGTTCTGCTAATAGTTCTACTGATAGGGGTTTGGATGTGCATATGGTTGTTGAGGCACATATGACTTTGGGTACTGATTAGTTGGGAACTACATAGGTTGGTATGAGGTTTGTGCCTGTTCAACCTGGGGAAACCCCTCATTTTTTATCAAGTATGTATGAACTATTTTCTCTTTCAAGAGCTGATATGCTCTACAGTCTTTTTCATCATGTCCTATCGATCTACAAAATTTACAGAATAAGTTTGTAGGGGTATTTATAACCTTTTTCAAATACACACATTCTTCATCATGGTGACCTCTCGACTAGCATATACGACACCAGGGTAACCCTTTCCCATTTAATGGGTTAGGTGCACCAGATGCGATGTAATTCATGAAGGTCAGACAGTTATCCTTGGTGTGTCCATCCGCTCTACATTTTGTGCACCAGAAGTATTCTTATCCTTATTTCCCCTTTTTGATATCCTAAAGTTGTAGTGTGAGTTTGGCCAGATGCGATTGAATCTGGACCATTTCGGCAGCATCGTTACTAATAGGCAAAGCCTCTATCTTCATTACCAGCTCCAATGCTTCTGTCTGTGACTCAATCTTTTGTTGCATCAGCGACCCTCAGATATGTGGTAGCAGAGAAGCAATAAACCATTCCTTATGCTATTTATCAGACATTTGGAAGCTTACTTTAGCCATCATTGTCTTGAATCTTTGGTCCAAATCCCATACAGATTCTGCCAGATCTTGTTTAATCTTCTTAATCTCAGTAATACATTGGGACTCTGATTTGGGTTTTCTAAACTCTAAGATCATTGCAGCTCGGATTTCCTCAATGGTATTTTGTGGTGTTCTCACTGGGATAGCACAAAACTTCATGAACCAATATAGGGCACGACCCCTGAAGGTCGTAATCATTTTTCCCTTCTTTATATCGACATTATGTACTAAGCGTACCATCCAAACAGCTTCACAAAGAAACCAATGTTCTTCTGGGTCCTCTATTCCATTCCCATTAAATGTAGGTAATTGAACATTGGTTGCAGCGATGATGTTGGTGTTCGGGTTCTCTCAGGTAGGTTTCAATTGAGGTGTGCCTTCAGGTGCACTAGTTTCAGGACTAGTGTTGTCTGAGTTAGAGGTTACTACAAGGGATGAGACTCTATATCTCATCTTAGGTGATATATTCTATGTTATATAATTGTGCTCTAACCCTAAGGTCTTTTCAAATCTATCTGGATCCTCAGGTCCTTCTAATATCGGGCTATAGTCTTCATCTTCGTGGCAAGACCCTTTGTCTTCACATGACAGAAGTTCGTGTTCGCTTCCTTCAAACAAACTAGGATTCCATTGGCCCCTCTCAATTTTCCTTCGCTTTCCTGATTTGAATCTTCTCCCACTTCTTAGAACTCCATCCCCAAGTTCAGGTTCTATTCTTCTAGGGAACATCTCCACACATCTTCCCCATGTTCTTACCTACTTATTAGCAGCATAGCCCCTTCCAAAGCACACGAATCAACTACCTAGGTGCAAAATACCTTTTTCATAAGCAACTAGTTTTATCCAAGTACTTATACTCAACAAGTATCTCCTTCGTGGTCCTTGGAAGAAATCTCGTTCAGCTTCACTATATGAATTTACGGTATCTATTGCAAATTTAGTAATATAACCTTGCAATATACTATCAACCCAAAAATCAACAGCTCTTGACACAGTGTTACATACACTGGTTACCTCTTGAACCAATGGTCGCTCCACTCAGTAATCTCCCTTGTTTGGCAGTTGGTCCACCTAGATTCCAATCCTACCAGCTATTCATGCAGTAGAATAGGGAATTCGGCAAAGAATATCTCGTGAATATCAGAGTATATAAAATCATCCAACCATCTTTCTAATCTAAACCGCATCCCTGCACTTTCTTCTTTCCTAATCGCAAGTGTTTTAGCCTCCAGCCCATCTTCTATCTCCTTCTTCGTTGGTTTCCACACCATCTCCTCGATTTAATCACAAGGGTCCAGGAAACGAAACTATTTAATGGGTTAGGTGCACCAGATGCGATGTAATTCATGAAGGTCGTATAGTTATCCTTGGTGTGCCCATCCGTTCTACATTTTGTGCACCACAAGTCTTCTTGTCCTTCTTTCCCCTTTTTGATATCCTAAATTTGTAGTGTGAGGTTAGCCAGCTGTGATTGAATATTGACCATTTCGGAAGCACCGTCAGCAATAGGTGAATCCTCTAGCTTCATCTCCAGCTCCAATGCTTGTGTCTGCAACTCAATCTTCTGCTGCATCAGCGGACCTCAGTTATGCGGTAGCAGATTAGAAATAAACCATTCCTTATGTTGTAAATCGAACATTTGGAAGTGTACTTTAGCCATCAATTTCTTGAATCTTTGGTCAAAATCCCATACAAATTCTTCCAGAGCTTGGTTAATCTCCTTAATCTCAGTAATATATTGGGAATCTAATTTAGGTTTTCTGAACTCTGAGATTATCGCAGCTTGGATTTCCTTGAGGTTCCTCTGTGGTGTTCCGGCTGGGATGGCACAAAACTTCATGAACCAATCTAGGGCATGACCCCTTAAGGTCGTAATCATTTGTCCCTTATTTATATCGGATTATGTACTAAGAGTACCATCCAGATAGCTTCATAAAGAAACTAGTGTTGTTATGGGTCCTCTGTTCCATTACCATTAAATGTACATAATTGGACATCGGCCACATCCATGATGTTGGTGTTCAGGTTCTCTAGGCTAGGGCTCAATTAAGGTGTTCCTTCAAGTGCACTAGTTTCAGGACTAATGTTGTCCGAGTTAGAGGTTCCTACAGGGGATGAGACTCTAGATCTTGTCTCAAGATATATAGATGGTGTTATATAATTCTGCTCTGACCCTGAGGTCTCCTCAGAGCTATCTGGATCCTCAGGTCCTTCTGAGATCGGGCTATAGTCCTCCTCTTCATCTCAATTCCCTTCGTCTTCACATGACCGAATTTTGTGTTCGCCTCCTTCGAACAAACTAGGATTCCATCGAACCCTCTCAGTTTTCCTTCACTTTCCTGGTATGAATCTTCTCCCACTTCTTAGAACTCCATCCCCGATTTCAGGTTTTTCTCTTTCGAGGAACATCTCCATGCATCTTCCCCATGTTCTTACCTGCTTATTAGAAGCATAGCCCCTTCCCAAGCACACGGCTCAACTATCTAGGTGCAAAACACCTTTTTCATAAGCAAGTAGTTTTATCCAAGTGCTGATACTCAACAAGTAACTCCTTCGCAATCCTTGGAATAAATCTCATTCAGCTTCACTATATGAAGTTATGGTATCTATTGCAAATTCAGTAATATACCCTTGTAATATACTATCAACCCAAAAATCAACAACTCTTGACATAGCGTTACTTACACTGGTTACCTCTTGAACCAATTGGTCGCTCCACTCAGTAATCTCCCTTGTCTAGTGGTTGGTCCGCCTAGATGCCAATCATACCGACCATTCATGCAGTAGAATAGGGAATTCAGCAAATAAGATCTTGTGAATATCAAAGTATATATAATCATCCAACCATCTTTCTGAGTTAAACCGTGTCTCTGCACTTTCTTCTTGTGTAAACGCTAGTGTTTTAGCCTCCATCCAGTCTTCTATCTGCTTCTTCACTGGTTGCCACACCATCTCCCTGATTTAATCACAAGGGTCCCATCAATGGAACCATTTGTTGGTCGCGTTCCCTTGTGCATGCGACCAAGGTCTTGCATATCCCACCGATCCAACAACTACCAAAGATACTAGCCCAATAGAGAAAACCCCATCAGCAACACCTGTGAAGTAGGCACAGTCTCACCTGACATATCTCATAGATGGGTAACCACTGGAACCAATTTTCCATGATTGTCAAGGAAGTATAGTCCCTTGGTTCACAACCAAGGGCTCAACGAAGGCAGCAGGGTGACTGGGCAGTGGAGTCAGTCTTGTGCGAATGAGTACAATAGTATGTCATCACACGTGTCTTAGTCTTCCACCCTTCCTCACAACTGGTGAAAATAGTGCAGCGTAGCTGCATTTACTTCAATTGATTATACGCTCTAATTCAAACTGCATAGCAGGAATCATACCGAAATATACATGTGCTGGTTCAATATACAATAAATTATATTCATTCATTTATCAAGACTGGAATACACCAACATTATATAGAAAGCAACTACAAATCAATCATATAACCATTCGCCACACCAGTCATTCATTTGGACACACGAAATAACGTCGAAACCCATCTGGGAAAAACCACCAAGGTGCTCTTCATCTGGAATGAGAAAGGATATAGCACCTTGTATTCTATGGGATGTAGGCTGGTCTTGAGATATGTCTTTAAGTTTAGACTCATAGTTCTCATGCTCTCTATCTTATTCCTCCTGACCTAATGATACTACCTACATATCCACACATATCCTGGATCGACTCACCTCACGCCTGCACAACTCTAGTAGAGATTTTCTCCTTCCATTACTCTAATTACCCTCTCTTAGACCTCCTCTTTGCAACTGTATGCAGCTCTTGTCTATTAACTCACTATGTACTTACAACTAACAAAAATCTAACCCTCTAACTATTGCATCCTTCCTTTTTATAATAATTTACATGGCCACACAAGGCCAACTACATCTCGGTAGTCTGTTAGCCATAACCATCATCCATCCCTCTAGTTATAGCTATGGTGATCATGACTTGACACGAGGCACTATCAGCCTAATTTATAAATATCTTCTCATACGTACGTAGCTGCAAGCTTATGCCATCTTATACGGCCATGATCTGGATCCCGTATCTGTCACTTTTCGAGCATTTCCTCCTTGCACCCGTCCATGCTTATCTTTCCTTTGTTGTGCACTCCTCTATTCTTCCTTCGTGATCCCTTTTCACCCTTTGCGCTCTTCCTTTGCCTCCATCGCGCGTGTGCGCATCTTCCTTGGCTACGCGCGTGAAGTTACTTCTTATGCCCCTTTTCCCGGGCCAACAAAAGCTAAAGGAGCATGAGAAGAACTATGCCACTCATGATCTAGAACTTGTATCCATAGTCCACGCTCTCAAGATGTGGAGGAATTACTTGATGGGAAGAAAATTTGAGCTAAGGACAGACCATTGTTGTCTGAAGTATTTGTTTGATCAACCTACTTTGAATGCTAGGCAAGCGAGATGGCTGGATTTTTTATGTGAGTTTGATTTTGAAATCAAGCACATAAAGGGAAAGGAGGATAAAGTAGCTGATGTGCTCAGTAGGAAGGTGCAGGAAATGCATGTGGCATCTCTTAGTATTTGCCAATCAGATTTGAGGCACCAGATTGTTAGTCATACTGCTGAAGATGAAATGTATGTGCAGGTAAAAGACAAATTGCAGCAGCAAAGTCTTGAGAAGAGGTATGAGGGATATAAATTGGAGAAGATGGACTTCTCACTTATAAAGGCAACATTTATATTCCAAATGTAGCAGATATAAGGAGAGTTGTTATGGATGAAATCCATCAAGCCTCCATATTCTGGTCACCCAGGATATCAGAAGACAATTGCTACAGCCAGAACGCAGTACTTTTGGCCAAGAATGAAAAACGACATGGCTGAATATATTTTGAGGTGTATGAAATGTCAGCAAGTGAAGGTCGAGCATCAACACCCAGCAGGTTTGTTGCATCCTTTGCCAATTCTAGAATGGAAATGGGAAGTAATTATTTCCATGGATTTTATTACAGGATTGTGAATGAATTGGAGACAACATGACTCCATCATGGTTGTGGTGGACAATTTGACAAAGGCAGTGCATTTTATACCAGTTAATTCTACGCATAAGACTGATGACATTGCAAATATCTTCATGAAGGAGATTTTAAAATTGCATGGATTTCCCAAGGCAATAGTCTCTGATAGAGATGTCAAGTTCACTTCCAATTTTTGGAAGGGGTTGTTTGCAGATTTGGGTACAAATCTAAACCTCAGCACCAAATACCATCCTCAGACTGATGGAAAAACCAAGAGAGTTAATCAGGTGCTTGAATACATGCTTCGCTTGTATGTGATGGATAAACCAACCAAGTGGGAAGATTATTTACACTTGGTATAATTTGCTTATAACAATGGACAACAAGCATCCTTGGGGATGAGTCTCTATGAATCTTTGTATGGAAAAAGCTGTAGGACACCAGTGACTTGGGATAATCTAGTGAATAGGGTTGTGCTTGGTCCAAAATTGCTCAAAAATATAGAGAAGGAGGTTCTAAATATTAGGCAGAATATGAAAGCATCCCAGGACAGACAGAAAATATATGCAGATAAGCATAGGGTGAACAAAGAGTTCAATGTAGGGGATCATGTTTACCTCAGAGTGAGGGAAAAGAAGAGTCCCTTGAAGCTTGGAATTTGTGCCAAGCTATCACCAAGATATTGTGGGTCATTTGAAGTGCTTGAAAGAATAGGGATAGTTGCATATAGACTTGCATTGCCTGCTAGCACTAGATCTCATAATGTTTTTCATGTTTCTTTTCTTAAGAAATATGTAGATGATCCTAACCATGTCATAAATTGGGATGTGATTCAGGTGGAAGCCGAGGGAGAGTTCCAAATCGAGCCAATGCGCATCCTCAATAGGAAGGTCACAATGATCCGAAATCAAGCCATAGGGTAGGTAAAGGTGCAATGGGAGCACTATAGTCCTAAAGAGGCTACATGGGAGCTTGAGGATGCCATGCAATTGGCACATCCATTTTTGTTCAATTCTATAGAACACTGAGGATTTTAAACCAAAAAATCCCTCACTCAGCTCTACATGGACTACACCACCCAAGGACACCCATACACGACCCTCATTTCACCCCATTGGACCCCCACACGCTCAAAAAGGCTTAAGAATGAGCAAAAGGGCTTAAAAACCCCAAAAAAGAGCCTAAATAGTTCTCCTAGGGGCTAAATCCTCCAAAAAGGGGCTAAAACACCTCAAAGGAGCTAAAAAACCCAAAAGGATCTAAAGATAGGGAGAAAGGGGCTAAAAGCCCAAAAAAGGGGCTAAATCCCCAACCAGGGGCTTAAAACCCTAAAAAGCCCCAAAAATGCTATAAATAGAGGGGTGGGGGTCACTCTCAAAACACTTCTCCCTTGCATACTATTATGCTGCCCATGGATTCCTTGAGACCCTTTGTCTCTCAAGCCACCCACACTCCCTCTCCTCCATTCTCCATTGATCCATAGCTCCCCCATCCAAGAGAGGTGCTTCTCCAAGCAAGGGCATGGTGGCCCATTCCACCCAAAGAGAAGGTATAGCTTGTTATTTTCTGCATTTGCTTAATATTTTATTTGCTTTATAATCCATGGTTTATTTGCAGGTTTATTACCCAACTTGTTTTGCAGGTATTTCGGTTTCTAACATGTTGTTTGCAGGTTGTTGGACCTAAACCCTAACAGTGTTTGTAGAGGGGTTTCCATCCATTTCTTTTGCTTCTATTCTACTTTGCTTTCTGTCTGTTTTTTCTTGCATTTCACCACCAGGAACCTACCCTTCCATCCTATAGATGGAAGGTAGACATTAATGCCCTGTAGCAATGGAGAAATCCCTACTACAAAACTGGCGACCATACTAGGTCGATCCCATAGGATCCCTGGATCTGTTTTCCAAAATTTCAAGTTTTATTTCAGTTTGTGCCCTAGGTTAATTTTTCTGTTAAATCTAGTTTAAAATCTTGTTTATTTACATTTTTTGTTACTGCCAAGCCTCCACAAGTCAAATTCGAGTCCATTTTTCCATAGTATAGGTTACTATTGGGCGGATCTGACTCGGGATCAAAAAATTTCCTTTTCCGGAGCAGGTCACACTTATCGAGCGTAAACAAGGGGGCAGGTCACTCATTTTGGCCTCACAGGTGTGACCAGGT
Source organism: Pseudotsuga menziesii (assembly GCA_001517045.1). Taxonomy (NCBI): domain Eukaryota; kingdom Viridiplantae; phylum Streptophyta; class Pinopsida; order Pinales; family Pinaceae; genus Pseudotsuga; species Pseudotsuga menziesii. The sequence continues at coordinate 24,775 of LPNX010529872.1, read as the reverse complement.
TGCCCTTTTACCCCTGAAAGGTGCGACCCCCTTCAAAAACACAACCCACTTCTATCTGCAAAATCTGAGCGACCCCTTCGCTTTTTTCTGGAAAAATTTGGCGACCCCCTCGCCATATTTGACCTGAAACATGCGATCTCTCACTCAGAATTAGGTTCTTAATAATTAAGAACTGTTAGTGCGGCTCAGCTACCTCTATCCATCCGAATTGTTTATTTCTATTTCTGTTTATGTTAATGACAATTTCGTCAAGGATAATTTTAGGGGCGAATTTTAGCCCAGTGGGCTATTTTTCCATGTTTTTCTCCCAAAAAAGATTCATCATTTTGCATTTTTTGAAGCCTTGTTTCGCCCAATTTTGATGGGGTAAAATTTTTTCACCCTAAAATTCACCAAATTATTATATAAACGATATAAAATCCTTGGAAATTAAAATATTTTTTGAAAAATATCGCCAATCATTTTATAGTTGGCGTTTTAAGAATTGGTAATATTCGCCAACATTTATACACTTTTAAATAAGTATGGTTTCTTAAAATCATCCATGAATTTCATGTACAGAACAAAGTGTAAATTAAAAATTTAATGGGTTAATGAATATAGCTTAACTAAAATTTACCTAAAATCAACAATCCTTATTACCCTTCCTCCTCTACCCAATCATCACCCTTCAAGGTAGTCTGGGATAAGACGAAGGGAACAACTCGTATAGTAATAGGCCCTCACCCAATATTGTTCGAAACCACTAAAAACAGGTGACTTGGAAGGTAGAGGGGGTAGAGAAGGAGGGCTTCTCACAGCGCTCAGTGTCCTCCCTATTGACCAACCTTGCATCCGGGATGTGACCTATGGATCTATGGATGGGCTTAGTCCCATTGTGTTGAGAGCCCATCACCTTCTCCTAGTTGAAGAAGAATATAGGTGTAATGTAGTCACCTAGTTAGGCTATCACAATCCAGGGTAAAAAACGGTATCTGTCTACAAAATTTTTGTTTATTTACTGCTTTCATCCACAATGATATGAACTCTACGGAATATTCATAAACCATTTACAGCCACCAGATATAATAGAAAAACAAAAAGACATACACACCATACCATATAAATCAACCCAACTCAGTTCATGACGCTGAGAGAGCCAGTAAAATTTACAAATTTACACTAAGTTAAAAATATGCAGTCTTTGAGGACATAAGTCCCTGACTGCCTTAAACCATGGGAAGTACTTGGGCTCAGCCCAAAAACTCATTGTGAGTACCACAAGAACCCCAGAGTAGCTGGCCACTGAGAGCAGTTGCCAAGCAAAACGGGCAATGACCCCCACCAATTGAGTAGCACACCCGTGAGGAAAAATCCAAGCACTGTCTTCTGGCAGTCTTGGTGGCGACCACCTACAACCAATACGAATCCATTGAAACCAGGGTCCAATAATCATTACCACCAGTTTTACATTCAAATTTAACACAATTGATCCCTCACGCTCTTCCTCACTCCTAAGAGGTGAACCACCACAGTTTGGGTGACCCCCCCACACCATCAAAAGGCTACACATCCTCTGATTCAAATTTAGACCCATATCATTCTGATCCAGACATACACACTACACCATCAAGCCCCATGGCTGGTGCAAACCTGGATCCATTTTTCGGCATAGAAATTGCTAGTGGACCCATGTCCACACCACAAACTATCACCAATGACCCTGTAGGTGGCCCCAACATGGTTATGCAAACCATGATAAGTCAGTTGTCACCACCCATATTGACTAGTCAAGATGTCCCACTTGCAACACATGGGGGCAGTGGCCCTTCCACATACACTGCCCCTCCTGTCACACATGGGGGAAATGGCCCTTCCACCTACACTACCCCTCCTATCATACATGGGGGAAGTGGCCTTTCCACCCACACTGTCCCTCCCACCACACTTGGGGGCACTGGCCCACCCACAATTGTGCCACAATTACCCCCAACCATGCAGGTGCATTATGCACCTGCAAACCCCACCACCACGGCTACCCCATCTCACATCAACTTGGGGTCAAAACTTCCTTTTATGGCACATTTCAACTTACCTAATTTGGCTCGGTTAACAAATGACCCCATCCGCCATCAAACATTTTGGCCTCCCATGCCAAAAAAACTACCCTCAGATGTTCCCAAGTTTGAAGGGAAGGCAGGGGAGTGCTTCCAAAACCACATCATGACGTTTCATCAATGGTGCTCATCAAACAGCATATTAGATGACTCAATTAGGCTAATACTATTCCAACGCACCCTCACAGGTGATGCAGCCAAATGGTACATTGAGCTACCACAAGCCAAGTACCCATATTTCAACTGCCTGGCTTTCATGTTCCTACAATATTTTTAACTCCTCGTTAGATATGACGAAGGGGTGGAGATCTTGTTATCTTGCTTCGAGAACACTGCGACTCACATAACCAACCACATCCATGAGTGGCGGCGACGCCGTAGTTTGGGTAAGATCCAACTTGATGATAGGATATTCCTACATTAGTTTCTCAAAATATTGCTCCCACCTATAGCAAATGACGTCGCATCCGAACGTCCCCAATACGAAGGGGAAGCGATCTTGAAATCCCAGCAGTTTGATCTGATTTATGCACAATCTAGGTACCTTTACACTGTCATCCCAGACGCTCCCCGTGCGGGCACTTCCCATCGGGATGCACCGGGGACATCCAATGCTACAGATGGCATCATAGGCTTGGTCTCTCACCAACCACAGCACCCTACAACACCACTTGCAGTACCACTAGAACCAAGCAACACTACTAGTGTTTCCTACCAAAACCAAACTTTGGACTATGCAAGAATAATGTCCCATTCTAGAGCCACAACTTCTTACGCACAACCTGCGCCACCACAGCAGGCTCAGGTCGTGGCTTGGCCAACACAGCAATACGCGGGGAAAATTCCCACATTTGTAGCACCTCCACCCACCCAAACCTACTATGCACCACTAGTGAAAGAAGTTCAAGCCCTTACCCCTGCTCCACCCACTCCATTGGGACAGGTGTTTGCACAACAAAATCGTCCCAACCGGCCAACCCCCAATAATCAATAGAGGCAAGCCAGAAATAACCAACCCTGAAACCAAGGAAACAATCAACCATAGGGAGGTGGTCAACAACCAAACCCTCCCAACAATGTCGCGGCAAACCGAACAACCCAAAATCCTCCATGACCAAATGCACCAACCATGTACACTCTGTGAGGTTTACGGGCACTACACATTCGAGTGTCCCTTCATGGGTCACACTAAGCAGGCCATTAGGAACAAGGTTCAACATGCCATGAACACAACTGACCAAGCCCAACCCAACACAGCACCACAAGGACCTCCTCCTATGGTGCTCCAAAACCCATTACCAATCCAAGGATTGGTGGAAACCGCACCCCCCCCCAACCCAATCCCAATGCTCTGGGGACACCACCCATGACAGAAACAGGTGTCCACCGCCTGCTAGCTATGACAACTAAAGAGGTCAATCTACAAACCAGATGAAATCAGTACGAAACCAACACCAAACCCGCTGACACATCAGCGACATCTACGTCTAAAACAACCAATGCACCCCTTCAGTTACCCCCTTTTCCATGCCCCCCCCATATGCCGGGTTGCCAACAATGCCACGGCTAGAGCTGCTGTCAGCTACAGCATAGTGGATGATTTGGCCCAAACACCTATCGCCATGTTCATGCTTGAGGTACTCAAAACTTTCCCAACACAGGAGAAAGACTTACTAGCTTCCCTTGGAGCTGTAGACCCTTCCGACTCCAATTTGATCACATTCGACACGGAGAATGGAGAACCTCGAATGCCATCAACCATTGCCTTTCAAATCTCGGTGTCTATCCAGAATTTGTTTGTGCACCGATGCATAGTGGATGAGGGGGCATCCACGTGCGTTATGTCTACCCTAGTTTGGTAGAAACTTCGATCCCCAATTCTGCAACCATCCTCCTCAACTCTGTAGGCTTATGGTGGCCATCCCACTAGGGCCCAAGGAATCCTCCCCCACGTCCCCATCACATTAACCAAGAAGATAGTTCCGATTGACCTAAAGGTTGTCAATGCTCAATTGGACTATAACCTTCTCCTAAGAAGAAGTTATATGTACGCCATGATAGTTTTCGCATCAACTATCTTCCATCTCATGATGTTCCCCCATGAAGGGAAAATCATGAAGGTTAACCAGCTTACTTATCATTATCTGCAAGGGCTAACGGCACCCACCAATGTTATCCCTACGATCAACACCATTGATCTGCAAGGGATGACCACACACGCGAATGTTATCCCGGCGGTCAACACCATGGTTGACAACATACCAGCCTCCCCATTGTTGAATGTGGGCCCTGGGTTGTTTGTCGATACCACCATGACAGCTCCTTTCCCCTTAGTGTCACCACCACCAACACCAAACAGAACTACAGACTTGTGCATGCTCTCATCCAGCACCGCTGCACCCAAACAAGAACCGCAGTTGCAGCCCCAACCTCAACCACAACACCCTCCATAGCCGCAACATCAACCGCAGCTGCAGCATTATGAGCAGCCGCAACCACAACCTCACCCCCACATACAACCATCAGGGAGTTATCTGGGCTCCTCTCCAGTCCATACAATTCCATTCCTTTTTCCCCCACCTGGTGTCATGAGCAAGCCATTAATGGCCACCCTAAGCCTACCCAACTTTACATTGGGAATTCCCATGTGGTATCTTGATCCACCAGCTCAACCATCAATGCCCCAGGTAGTATTAACCCCCATGTAATCCATTGCGATCGAGTCTCATCCTCCACCCAGCCTACAAAATCCAACCATCGCACCCGCACCCGCACCATCCCACCCAAAAAGGGACAGGGGCAAGAATGTGAAAGCTACCGCAGAGCCTCGACAAACTCCGCCTTATGCTATCTGTGAAGAACAGCGCCATCCAACTCATAACTACCCTATGATTCCTATAATCCATGCGTATTTGGATGCCATGGATACAAACGAAAAACTCCTCGTGGTTGAACTTCCAAGTGCACCAATATTAAGAAACAAGTCATTGAGAACAAACCATGCTTGCACCCTTTGTGGACTGTATGGACACTACTCTCACCATTTCCAAGACTTGCATGAGTTCTGAATGGATTTATCCAACCTCTGTCAACATTCCCTTGAATCTGAGATCACCCTGATCGAAGAAGTTCACCCCCAACCTCCTTCTTCAGACACCATGTCCAGTTCTACCGACCCTCTTGTCTCCACCACCACCAACGGTCCATCAGACCTGTCTCTTTCATTGTTTTTGCAAGCACAGCTCCGTCCATAGCCGCAACCTCAACCTCAGTTACCAGGGAAACAGTGGGGTTCATTCCCGATCAACATTTTCCTTTTCCTTTTCCTTTTCTCTTTCCTTTTCCTACCATCCGAGATCGTGAGTAAGTCTGTCTTGGCAACCCACAATCTATAGGATTTCACATTGGGAGATCCTGTGTGGTACCTTGAAGCACCTACCCTACCTCTAAGGCCCCAGGATGTGTTGACTCATGTCCATCCAATTGAGATGATGTTGCACCTACCTCCAGGTCCATCAAAGACTCATCCTGTCTCCAGTCCTGCCCCTCTTCCTCCAACAGAGACTAGGGGCAAGGCCACAAAAACCAAAACTAATACCATTGACATGATCTCTAGCACCAGTTTCCCTTCCGTCTTGTTGGTTGTGGAAGATCCACCTGATCTATCTGGGCATCACTTATGCAATGATGGAGATATATGTAAGACCACCTTTGGTTTTACCCCATTTCCTTTAAACCATAGTGTGGAATCGATTCTTCCCATAAAAGACCAGATTCCATCATCTCGCCTTCCCAATGACCTTCATCTCAGCAAGGAGGAATACCTCTTCACTGACTTAGATGGTCAACTCTTGAAGAAGCTGCACAACGGGCTCCACCTCAATAGATTCTATTCCTGATATAACCACTATGAGTACTTTATAGCGTAGTTTTTTCCCTTTTTTGTTTTACAACGTTTTTACCACAAATCAAAGACCCCCATGTGGGGGCGACACCATCAGCTGCTAATTCAAAGTCACCCGGAACTGGTTCAAGACACCTCTCACACCTCTGGGCTCAAATTTCCATCTCCTTATGAGACCATCGTCTCATGTTTAACAAACAAATTTCGGGACCGCTTCCCGAAAGTTACCATGATTTATGAGCCACATCATCACAATGCAAGTGTTTGCGGACTTGTACTTGCATCACACTTGCCTACCGCTACCCATGCGGGTTTTTGGGCCACTGCCCATTAAGGAACATCATTTTTATTTTTGTAACATATAGCCATCTACTTCATCCACCGCACCTTATGTAGATCTTTGGACCACTCTCCAGAAAACGAATTATTTCCCTTACATGTATTTGGCGTATAACTGCCTCCGGACTTGCACTCACATCACATGTATTCAAATCCGTCCACCAAAACTCACACACAGCTCTCCTGACCTCTATCTGAGAGCCACCTCAATTTGCATGCCTCTGCCACACCGATTCGCATGCCTCTATCGCGATCTATCCCATGCATGTATCGGTATGTTTGAGAGCCATCTACTCCGTCCATACTGCACGGATGAAATTTGGACCATTGTCCACCGTCTTGACATGGGGTACTGCCTGTGCCACCGTAATTGGTTGACCATACTAGGGCTTACTTTAAGCTCTTTTTCTGAATCCTAAAAGAATGAAAAGATTGTCGAGCACAGCTGCTTCCTTTCCCTCTCATTAAAGGATAGGAAAGGGCGTCTACATTGTCTCATTTACCTCCTTTTGCCAACCATATAGACCATCAAATGAAAAGGACCACCTTGGAATATCCAAGCCAAGACTATTCCCCTTTGCATACTTTTATGCTTTCTTGGGCAGAGGGGCCGAACTTTATGAAAAATCTCACCATGGGTTGTCGTTAAGCTCTTTTCCAGCCTTCTCATCAAGAAAAGATTGCCGAACAAACTTGGTTTCGTTCATGCTCGTAAAAGTATTTGAATGACTGTCCAATCAGTATAGGTTTAACCTTTTCCGGCATGACTGGACTACCAACGGTAAAGAAGTCTCCTATCCCCTAAAAAAAGATGGGCGAGCTCTCCTGTGCATACTTTTATCCTTTTTCGGGTACAGGATACTACCAATGAAAAAGAGCCCCCACTGGAGTCTTCTTCATGCTTTTAGACTCTCGGAAATTGAAAGCACCATCGAGCATTTACTTTATCGGGCTCGCCAAAATTCCACGAGATCGTACCACAACGGTGACTCTAGACACCACCCCATAGAAAACAGTTTAGCAGCATTCCCACTTTGGATCGCCTTCGTTCAGAGTACTCTGCAATGTGTTTTCCTTGGATCCCATCAATATCAAAAGTTTCTACCTCCCCCAAGTATTTCCCATCTATAGTGACAATCCCGTTATTACAGCTATGATCCCATTCCCATAAGATAGTTTCATTTGCCGCCTAGTCCGCCCTGTCGTCATACTCTGAACAAAGAAGTTTTTAGTCTACTACACTCCCTCTGCCCCTGTCCAACCCTTTCCCTCCCCCCCCATTCAGTGGGTCGGTCCTTAGATTGTTTCACACCTTTCAGTTATCTCCCTTGCACTTTTGGTTAAGGAAACACCATTGCCTTGACCAGGGGCAGGTCTCCCTCTGTCGATAACAACACATAGATTCCAGAGAATAGACCTAGAGGTCTTTGTATCTTAGTTTTGTTAACCTCGTTGATGAGTTCCTCAGACCACTTGAGAGGAGTCCTTAGTGCCTCTTGGGATGGTTATTTCTCACATGCTCGACTCCAACTACATCATCGTACCATTGAGATTCGTACAAGGTTTGGTCCGTGCAGTATTTGGTCGAAGACCCCAGATGTCACCTGACTCTAGCACATTGATGAGTCTATTTGAGGGACCTAAATAGCTTTATGTCCCTTGTGATTCTAGTTTGTGTTGTTGATAGTATTCAGAAGCCTCAATAGCGCTTCTATGTAGATTTATGATTGATACAACATACTTGTATCACAGAGACTCTGACTCTCCATCATTGATTCCATACAGCTATGTACCATTCCAAATCCAATAGGCTATCAGTCATGAAGATATAGCATTCCATGAGAATTCCATGGGTCCAATATAGCAGTTCTTCATATCAGTATTGTATTCATCCTCTCATTGAGGCAACCATTATGTATCATCAGTTGTATATGATCGGCTCTTGTATTTTAGAGCATAGATTACATTATTATTTTGACATTGTCACGAACATGGGGATTCCTACCTCGTCCATATACATGTCACACATTATTTGTATCTCACTCATTGATGGGAACCATATTAATACAAAAACCAAAAGCCACCATGCCCCAACCCAGGAAGCACCACCTCTCCGCAGAAAATCCTATGATGTCCGTCGGCCATACGGTGAGCTCCTGCCCTCACACATTAGGGGGCAATCTGTTAAACCAAAAAATCCCTCACTCATCTCTACATGGCCTACACCACCCAAGGACACCCATGCATGACCCTCATTTCACCCCATTGGACCCCCACACCCTCAAAAAGGCTTAAGAATGAGCAAAAGCACTTAAAAACCCCAAAAAAGAGCCTAAATAGTTCTCCTAGGGGCTAAAGCCTCCAAACAGGGGCTAAATCCCCTCAAAAGAGCTAAAAACCCCAAAAGAACCTCAAGATAAAGCAGAAGGGCTAAAATCCCAAAAAATGGGCTAAAACCCGAACCAAGGGATTAAAACCCTAAAACGCCCCAAAAAAACTATAAATAGAGGGGTGGGGGTCATTTTCAAAACACTTCTCCCTTGCATACTATTATGCTTCCCGTGGATGCCTTGAGACCCTTTGTCTCTCAAGCCACCTCTCCTCCATTCTCCATTGAGCCATAGCTCCCCCATCCAAGAGAGGTGCTTCTCCAAGCTAGGGCATGGTGGCCCATTCCACCCAAAGAGAAGGTATAGCCTGTTATTTTCTGCATTTTCTTAATAGTTTCTTTGCTTTCTAATCTATGGTTTATTTGCAGGTTTATTACCTAACTTGTTTTGCAAGTATTTCGGTTTTTAACATGTTGTTTGCAGGTTGCTGGAGCTAAACCCTAACAGTGTTTGCAGAGGGGTTTCCAGCCATTTCTTTTGTTTCTGTTCTACTTTGCTTTCTGTCCATTTTTTCTTGCATTTCACCACTAGGAACCTACCCTTCCATCCTATAGACGGAAGGTAGCCATTCCTTCCCTGTAGCAAGGGAGAAATCTTTGCTACAGAGGTGTTACCAGTGTAGCATTATGTCAATTTTTTAGAGCACCGAGGACAGTGTTGTTGAAGGGGGAGGGGAATGTAACACCCCGATTTTGACCCCGTTTGCATTAAAAATTTATATGATGTATATATTGTAATTAATCATGGTGTGGAGCTAAAGGAAAAAGGCCCACCATCAATTTAAAGTTTTGTGTTCTAGCGATTAAAAATCGTTGCCAATGGTATTTCGTGATATCCCGCAACATTATAAATTTTGGCATCATGTAAATATGCATTTTAATTAAAATACCCACAACCAGCTATGTCTATTCAACATTAAAAGAGATGGGGGCATGATTTTCCTGAGGATAAGGAGGGGGAAATATTTAATATTTGGGACCAATGGGGAAAATCCAAATGTCAAAGGGAGAACCCATGAAACAGTCAACTACCTTTCTTCCTTCATTCACCCAATCATTTAATTCTGCCAGAAATTGGTTGAAGTAGTTATTGGATGGGGATGGGAGAAGTACGGGCAGGAAATTCAAATTTGGGGAAAATCAATTTTGACTTTTGGGGTAAGTAAACACCCAAAATGCATGCCCATTTGGCCATACATCCACGTTCTTCATTTTTACCTCATGCAGGGAAGATTAGGAGTTGTTTTACCTCCATGATTTTGTTGGATGCGTGTTCTTCCTTCATGATTTGGGCTCTTGGGTGTTTTTATCATTATCATTCACCCACATTGGGCATCCCTCAAGCAGTTGGGAATTTTTTGAGTGTGAAATCCACGATTTTGGATTTGCTGTGTATTTCTTCCTCACATGGACCGTCGTTCTTCATTCTTTGGAGTCCGAGAATTTTGTTTTTGTGATGTTCTTGTGGTTGGGTTCTTCCCCAATGATTTCTATTGCATTTACCTAATGTTTTCCAAGCTGAATTTTGTTTTTGTGTTTCCCAACGAATTAGAGGAGAGACCACGTTCTCTTGGTTGAGTTTGAATTCGTTATTTTGGTCATGTTAGGGCCAAAATGTTTCTAGGAAATTGAATTTCTATCAGCGGTTGTTCTTACCCTCCTTGGAAACTAATTTTGTGGCTGAACTGTTTTCCTCAATCCATAAATGGTGTATATTATTATGTATGCAATTGGTCTTCAGACTGTGTAGGAGTGGAAAGGATTCTGCTTGACAAACCTAGTGTTTTGCAGGAGCCTCATAGACAGAGGTGGAGGGATGGCTCTCTTCTCTACACCCCCTGAATAGCACTGGAAGGGAATTCATGTGCTGAGGAACTGTGCAGCAGAGAAGGGAATGATTCCTTGTGTTGGGTGTGTGTGGATGCCTTAGGAGTTAGCTAGTTCTGGTGAAGGAATCCTTAGCTCTTTAGTGAGCCCACTAGTTTAGCATACAGTGCTTCCATCTCCTGATAACCTGAGAAACCCAACTTATTGGCTTGGCTATGTGTTTTTGTGTACTCTTGGTATGATAAACACAACTATGTTGGCTTGAATAAGTCTTGACATATCTTTGCCTATGTGTGAGCCTACTTAGTTTCGTTATTCCTTGGGGAATCATGCCCAGCTCGGGGATGGCAGTGTTGTTGAGAGATGAAGGAGAACACTGGCCTATGGTTGGGTGGAACGTTGCAGCGACATAGCTGGTTGCGGGATGAGCTTCCTCATAAGATAATTATTCTTGTCTATTTCATATCTGCAATTGTATTTGTTGTTTAATGAAATTGATGAATATGCTAAATGCTTGAATGGAATGTAGTTGCTTCCACTATATGATGAATAAATATGCATCTATGCATGTTTTACTTCAATGCATTTCAATTTTTATCATTGTATGTTCATGGGGCTAGTTTCTCAGGTAGATAGTATGTTGTTAGTGTTCTCTTCGCTGGTCGAAGGTCCAGGGACGTTACAGAGGATATGCCGAAGATGGGAAAATGGCTGCGTTGTTCTTATGTAACCATATCATCGCTAGGTTCAGGATTCGTAGGGCCATTGTGACCGACCATGGGTCAAAATTCTAGAACAAAATGATGGCAGAACTTAGTGCAAAGTTAAGGTTTCACCATGACAACTCTACATCTTACCACCCTCAAGCCAATGGCCAGGTTGAAGCGATAAATAAAGTTTTGAAAACCATGCTTCAGCGAATGGTAGGGAAGGTCAAATCAAACTGGCACTTGCAATTATTTTCTACACTTTGGGCCTATAGGACCACTGTAAAGAATTCCACCTGTTTCACACATTTTTAATTGGTATATGGATTGGAAGCAACTCTCTCAATAGAATGCGAGATCCCTTCTCTAAATATCGCAGTGGAACTTTTTCCTAACACCATTATAGAATAGGAACAATTTTTGTATCTAAATAAACTTGATAAAACTCACCATGATGTTGCCTTAGCAAATGAGGCACACAAACAGTGGATAAAATCCCAATATGACATAACCGTTCAGCCCCGCTCTTTCAATGAAAGAGATATGGTCTTGACTTATGACCAGAAGCATGATAAGCTAGGGGAAGGGAAATTCAAATGTATGTGGCATGGGCCTTACATTATCAGTCATGTCTTGGAAAAGGGTGCATATGAATTAGTATATTATGATGGGATACCCCATGGTGAACCCCGTAATGGGCTCTACCTTAAAAGATACTATGCCTAGTTCATCTAGAATAGGCTCTTTCTAAATACTGTTTATAGATTGTTGTGTGTCTTAATTTGAAAGTGTGGTTTTTTGTGTGATTTAAGATTTGTTTCACAAACCCTATTTATGTATGTATTATATCTAATGGACAAATGACCACTATTACTGGGTTCGCAGATGGTGCTAATTGTTACACATTAAATCTTGCATCGACATCTTGTGTACTCTACTCTCCTACAAGTGATCTGGTGAGTTCAGGGGGTGATTTTTTTGGTCCCTCTACCAACAATCTAGCAAAGTATCTTGCGTTGATTTGATTGTTGACAGATGCAATAGCTAACAATGTAAGGGATATTAGGGCTTACCTGGACTCCAAACTAGTTGTTCAACAGCTTAACCAGGTCTACATCGTCCGAAACCCCATACTCCTTCATACATTTCGAAGGGTTAGAATCTTGAAAAGGTCCTTTGAGCAAGTAATGTATCAACATGTTCCAAGAAATTTGAATGTTGTGGCAGATTTCCTAGCTAATTATGTCTTAGATTGGTATATTTCTCATAGTTAAAAATCCATTACAACATAAAAACATGCATGTAAATTCATAAGTAGGCATATAAATCACACATCAAATTTGTTGCACACACAACTGTAAATAAATTTTTTCATATATATATATATATATATATAAACTGTAAAACTAAGATACAAAAATGGGCTGAAGCATCAATATTTCAGTGTCCTCAAAGTTCAAGACTGTCATGAGTTCAAAATATACATATACAGGGAAAAATCTAAAGCTTCGAAGATTTCAGTAATAATACATATACAAAAGTGGAAAGTCTCTATAGACTAGCCATTGTCACTGTGGTGCTCATGATAACATATAATTTCTTGGGCCACTTTGTGGAGTAGCCTGGAAAACCATCATGAGACTCCCAGAATATGATGCTGGTAGCACCTGGGTAGGTCATCAGTGGTAACATCAAGAATCCCTACATTCAAACGCTACAGGTTCTCCTCCAGATCTCCAAGCTCCTCATCTTCCTTAGAGTGATATGCCACAATATCTCTAATCCCAGCTCGCCTGTCAAGAGGAGACATCTCGGTTGGACGTACAGGTCTAATGTCTGCATAAACCATTTCTTTTTCTTGTCTCGGTGTTATAAAATAAAAAACAAATAAAATTGAAAAATTAAAAACATGATGGATAGTGTCATTCTTACCTCGATCATCCCACTCCTCTCCCTCAGGAAGTGGAAGCTCTTGATCCTCATGGAATTCTACCCCCTCATAGGCATAATCCTCAATCATGAGTAATTAGCCTCTCAGCCAGCAAAAGAAGGCTAACCCATAGAAAACTTTAAGACCCTCACCACCATGATGGGCCATAACATAAAACCACCTGAGCATCCTAGGATCCTCAGGGTCTAGTATACTAACAGTCACCTAGGGCCTCATGTGGAACACCCTCTATAGGATGAAAGACACCACCACATCTCCATAGTTGAACTATTTGAGTGTTCCCCACTTACTCTTGTTCAGATGGTCCTTTAGGCTAACTATCATGCCCCCACACCAGTTAAAAACTATAGGTTCCCTACACTCTAGGGCATACAGCATATGTTCCCTAGTGGTCATGTGAGCAGATCTAGTCCTAGCCACCTTCCCGGTGGTATAGACTATCGTCCTTAAAGGACGATCCACTATATGCTGGATACAAAGCTTCCCAGATTGGGAATGCATCCTCAGTTCACAATCTCGGTCAATTATATCATCCAGGGAAATTTCTCCACCCCTTGGCCCAGATAGAACCACTAGTCTCCCTCTCCGAGACAGCCCAGTCAGGAAGTATATATCCTCAATGTCTATAGTCAGGATGTGGGTCTCAACCACAAAGTGTTGCTCCTCGGGGTCCCACATGTCAATAATGTAATCCAGAATACGGATGTAGGCCTTCATGCCTGGTACCCTGACTCATATTTTAGTAGCCCACAGTTCAGTAGGGCCTCTATGATAGATGGATCACTAACAGCTTGGAAGTCTATTGTTTCATGCTCTCTCACTTTCCGCATAACCATGGTATGGATGTTGTTTTTACCTACAAAACATCGAAAAACTTGTATTAGGAACCATTTCATGGGAAGAGGAAACATAAAAAATAATGATTTTAATGAAAAGAAAAGAAAAAATTGATTTTTTGGATAGGGAGATAGGTTTTTGAAGAAAACCTAGCCTGTGATGCCTTTGTCATTCATACACAGAGAACCCGACACTTACACTAGTTACAGACAAAGCGATGTAGGTGCCTCTACCTCAACATCTGCAGAGTGTCATGTACTAGCGCTTCTATCGACTATGGACAAAGTGCCTACGGTGCACTTTCCTCAGCCCGACAGAGCACCGTTGTGCTTGAAGGAAGAAAAAATTGAGGCTTCCACAACACGTTTTTTGGGTCTTTAAAACATCTAAAAACCCTCAACTTTCGGTCGAAAATTCTCTCCATATCAATTAAAAACCTTTTATTTTTAGTTAAAACCCAAAAACTTACTATGGGCATGAAAAGAAATGGTCATAATACTTACCTATTTCATGGAAAGTGGGAAAACAGTGGTCTAAAACACTTGCAATCACCAAAGGAAGCTCTCCTTGTTTCATTCTAACACCTAAAATCTCCAAATGCTAAACGACAATGGTAAAAACTTTTACTAATCCATTCTATTTATATTAATTTTGGAACTTTTGTTATTTTATTTTAATTTAATTATTTATGAAATCCAAAGTTACTTTTAATAAAGTGGTTTTTATTATTCGTTTATATAGTTTTGATCGAGTTGGATTTTAATGTGTCTTTGATATTTCAGGTCGAAATTTGGCTTGTGGCTATGAATTAAGCTCTTTTTGTCTTTTTCAAGCTTAGAGTGGAAATGAAAAAGTACCGAGCGTCTTTTACACTTTTCACATGCTCGTAAAATAACCAATAAAAAGGTGTCAAGTCTACTTTTTCACTTTTTCAAAATCGTAAAAAGTGGATTATGAAAAAGGAAACCCGCTATGGAGTTATATTTGAGATATTTTCAGTCTCCTTAAAAAAAAAAAAATATTTCCAAGCAAACTTGTTACGTTCATGCTTCTAAAAGTTTCAGAACGATCAACTAGTCGATGGTAGGTTATCTCTTTTTCGGACTGACTAGGCCTATTTACAAAAAAAGGACCTTTTGGAGTTTCCTTGTGTCTTCGTTCAGACTCTCTAAACATGAAATATATTGAGTTCACTTTCATCAGACTCATAAAATCAAAAGAATGAAATACCCTATCTCGGAATGAACCCCTCCTTTCTCAGGTTTGTAAAACATGTGATACTGGACTCATCGCTTGATGAGCTATAACGAGTGTTTGTTACCCTCTTTGGACTCGTAAAAATGAAAAGAGGAACTCATATGTTAAGATGGGGAAATTAAGGGAAAGAGGACTTTTTTTCATTTGTATTTATAGTAGTCTACAGTCCACCTTTGAACATGTCACTTGTCTGCATTTGCATATCTGAACAATTGGGTATTTAGCTTGTCTTTGAGTCAATCCACTTTCGTGAGTCTCCTGAATCCTTTGATCCAATTCAAAGAATGCTTTGTCGTATTCCCTGCATTACATCTGGTTTTAGTCTCATCAATTCAATGCTACCAAGTCATTTGTTGTGTTGCAAATTGTTCAAAGGATGTCGCTTCTGAAAAATAACTCATCAGTAACTTTACCTATCCATAAAGTCAATCATGTCTAAGTAATTTTCATTACTTCAAATCAACGTTTTTTCCATGTTTCATGTCATGAATGAGGGAATCATCATGGCCCTCCTTTGACAAGTTTATTTTTGTCAACTTCATCTCATCATCCAGGAATTAGGCCTAGAAACCTAGTTAAGTACCTTGAAGCCTGCATGCCTCAATGGCAGGTTTCCTCACTTTCAACAGTAGGTTTTCGTCATTGGCCTCTGATGGGAATATTCTATCAAGAGTTTGAATTCAAAAAATACATTCACACTTGAAAGAATGTACTGAGATACCTTGGGGATCATTGAAATTCATGATGATTTCCCTCGCACTTGTTAACAGTATAGATCAATGACTGGTATCAAGTGGTTTCTACACTGTTCGAATTCAAAACATATATTCACGTGGTTAGAATCATATATGTTGGTATTGGAATGAAGACCCTAAGCGGTTAAGCTTCATCACTCTGGTTTCATATCCTCATGTTGCATTTGGAGAACGATTAGATTCTTAACACATATCCACAATGTATGCTTGGTGGATGTGTTCAGTATTTGAGGTCAGGTAACTTGGATCTACCTTGTATGTTCTGTAGACATGTTCCACCTCCTACATTAGTTGTTCATGGATCTAAAGTGTATTTTTAGTAGCCATGACATGGTCATCATCAAGGATCTCCAATGTATTGGTCCACAACCATGATTCAGATGGATAAGTCAGTTATTGGTCCTATGTCAGTTATGAGCTCATGTCTTATTGCCTCTATACCATATTGATATCTTGTAAACCATTTCACTTCCTTCTAGCTTCATACTTTGGGGGGCATTCTGTTGCACCTAAAAATCCCACAGTTTTCTATTTGCCTTTTAGAAATCCTGACCTGAGATTTCTTGGAAACCTTTTTTCCATCCCTATAGACTACAACGCTTTTCCCCTATTGTGATAGAGTGTCGACGATGCTCTGTCCAGTGAGGAAAATTGTGTCAACTCTATTTTTTCCCTTGGCATTAGGCATCGACAGTTCTTCCCCTAATTGAGAAATGAGCATTGGCGCTCTTTCACTTGAAACCAAGTGTGTCGTAGACCAAAAATGTGAAAAATAAAGTTCTAGAAGCTTCTGTGGAGGCAGTTCCTACTTGCTTGGGAGAGGGGGCATTCGCCTTCCTCACTTGTTGATCACCTCCTATCCATTCCTCATGTGAATCTCATGAGAATTGGCCTATAAATGAATCCTTCATGGATTGAATGGAGGAGGCCAAAGAAAGTACCATTATGTTGTTGGATTGAGATCTGATTTAGAGGCAAGATAGAGTGGGCTTGTATGTGAAGATATTGTCATAGGTGTGAAGAATTGTATATTTTTTTTAGAGGATACAGCCATCAATATCAAGGCTTGGTTGTAACTTTATTCTCTCATTATTAATACAAAAGTGTTCCCTTCTCCCATATTTAATGTGTTTTAATTGCAGATAGTTGATTTTTCATAATCACTGACATAGATAGTTGATTTTTCATGATGCTCTCACTTTGTGTTTTTGTCTTTTGATCTATTTTGCAGGTGTTGAACATTGCAAGGACTTTCAGAACTAGGACAAAAGGACTTAGGTCTGAGGTATGATTTTGGTTTCATGTTATTCAAATTGTTTATCTAGGGGAAAGATATAGTGTTGTTCTCTTTTGTTCTACACTTGTGCTTTGCAAGGTAGAGGAACATCTCTTGTCTGCAAGAGGTGTAAAATTCTTGATAACAACACTATTGAAGAATTAATATTAGTAGACATCATCCTAGGGGGGGTAAGGTTCACATGGAAAAACAAGACTCGAAGGGTGACAGACACATAGATTCTCTCCTGGACAAATTCCTGGTTTCAGAATCGATAATGGACTTAGGTAGTGAACTTCACTTGGCAGTTATTCCAGGAGAAAGATCAGATCACTGGCTAGTAGAATTGATGTGGATTGGGATGGGATCATAATTCAAAAAACCCTTCAAGTTTGAACAATTTTGTATAGGTCATCCATATTTCACAAAAAAATGTTAAGACATGGTGGGATGAATTGAGTGTTGTGGTCAACCCAAGTATGTGCAAGTTCCAACAGAAGTTAAAAGGGTTGAAAGAAAGGGTAAATAAATGGAACAAGGAGTAGTTTGGAAACATATTTTTTGAAAATAAAATTTTGGAAATCTGACTCCTGGAGATCCAAACCATAGGCCCAATGAATAATGGGTACACAACCATTCTGTAGATGAAAGAATATAGTATCTGCTCAAAAATTGAGGAGAGGAAAAGGCAAGAGGAAATCCTATGGTGCCCAAAATCAAGGATTCGATGGCTAAAAGAGGGGGAAAGAAATACAAAAATTTTCCAGTGATCAGTTATTCAGGATAGATTACAGAACAAAATATTCTCAATTAAAAATTCTAGTGGGGAAAGGGTGGAAACAAGGGAGGAAATTAAAACAACCTTCAACGAGCACATCAAGGACATAATGATTGAACCAAGATAGGACAGAAGTGGAGACATTGATCAAATAACAAGACACATCCCTTGTTGCATCACTCAATAATAGAATGAATTTCTAATTAATCCTATCTCCCTCGCTAAGGTGGAGGAAACAGTTTTCCAAATGATAGAAGGCAATCACTACAACAAAAACTGGATTTAGCGCCGGATTTTAGTGTATTTTTTTCCCAATTATGGTGAACAATCCGGCGCTAAACCTAGTGCTATTGTACATTTTTGTAAAACGCCATCTATTGCATCTTTTTTGCGTCCTTTTTAACATCCATTTTTGCGTCCATTTTTGTGCCCAATTTTTTACATCTTTTGTTACGCCTTAAATTGCGCCCAATTTTGCAACTTCTATTGCATCTTTTTTTGCGTCCTTTGTTACATCCTTGTTTGCACCCAATTTAACGCTCAGTTTTGCATCCAATGTTGCGTCTTATTTTGCTCCTAGTTTTTCATCGAGTCTTGCACCCAATTTTGAACCATGTTTTGCATAAAATTATGTGTCCAAATATGCATCTAATGTTGCATCTAGGTTTGCATCCAATTTTCGGCCCAATATTGCGTTTAGTTTTGCATCCAATTTTACTTATAATGTTGCATCCCCATTTGCATCTAATTTTGTATCTTGTTTTACGTATTTTTTTGTATCTATGTTTGTGCCTAATGTTTCATCTCGATTTAGGTCGTATTTTGCATCTAGGTTTGCACCTAGTGTTGCATCCTGGTTGATGTATTTTTTTGCATCTGTGTTTGAGCCCAATGTTGCACCCCGTGTTGCGGCTAGTTTTGCGCCCATGTTTGTATCTAATATTGCATCTAGTTTTGTGTCCAATTTTGCATCCAATCTTGCATTCAATATTACTTCTCATTTTACATCCAATGTTTTGTCCCATCTTGCATCCAATATTGTGTCTCGTCTTAAGTTTTTGTTTGCGCCAAGTGTTGCTTATAGTTTTGCACCTGGTGTTACACTTGGTTTTATGTCGATCGATACACCATATTTTGTGCTCAATTTAATGTCCAATTTTACGTCTAGTTAGGAGTCCACTTTTGCATCTATTGTTGCATCTAGTTTTGGACCTAGTATTGCATCTAGTTTTGAGTCATTAATTGTGTCTAATGTTGAGTCTCTTTTTGCATCCAATTTTGCGTTTAGTGTGACATCCATTTTTGTGTCCACATTTGCGTCTGACATAAGGTCGACTTTTGCATCCAATTTTGTGTTTGGTGTGACGTCCAATTTTACATCATCTTTTTCATTTAGTGTTGCATCTAATATTATCCATATTGCACTACTACATTTTTTACCTTTAGAAATACATTGCAATATCATTAGGGCATGGAGGAATTGAACCAACAACTTCCTGCTTGTAAAGCAGGCGCTCTTTCAGTGAGCTAACACCCTTTAGGAATCAGGAAGAGGAACAATATTAACAACAAAATATCCTAAACAATTACGCAATCTATTAAAGTGGTCTGCAAAAGGGTCTTAAATAACAACATAATGTATTAATGCATACCTAATAACCTAAACTTGATATGGACAAAGAATAATGGATGTGTTTAAGAAATAGTTGTAGAATCCAATTGAGGATATGTGTTTCTATATAAATGTTGTTATTCATTGATGATGTGATTTTTTTCAGCAATAGGATGGTAAGAGAAGAACTCATGAATAGTTACTAAAAGAAAATGCCTACTATGAGCATCATATATGATATAATGAATATTTTAACAATGAACACCAACAAAGACAAATTTATATTATATGCATTATTTATAATCTCATAATTAGTAAGATGTCAATTGGGAAAAGCATCATACCGGTTTCCACAATTGATAAGGCCACAAGGAGGTAGATGAAGTTGAGGGGTTTCTCATCTTACTAACGATTGTTCCATCAAGAGATTCTGAAGGGGCATTCCATCACTTCATCAAGTTATTAATTTAATTATAAATAGATTAATATTAAAATTGATAATATTAATAATAAATAATATTAATTATTTTTATTGATATTAATAATATTAATATAATTAATATTAACATTTGCTAATTAATAATATTACTAATATTTAAAAATTAATAATGTTTAATATTGATAATATTTAAAAATATTATTTAATATTAATACAATCCTAAGTTCAAATTAATCTGTTAAAGGTTCATAACTGTGGTCCAAGATTTACTTAATTTCCATCTGTCATTGTCATCTCTATAGCCTCCCAGACACGGCTCTTTATGTAGTGTTCAATGCCAATAATAACCCTTTCATTCTCTATACCAAGATGGTGTTTAGAGGATTTTGAATGTTATGCCAGTGTCGATTTCTTTATCCTTTCATGAATGATGTCCACTTCCTTCAACCTTGTATGTACCAATCGACCTATCTCGCCAATATAAACCTTTCCACAATCCTTGCAAGAAGTAGCAAGATATAAAATCCTTGCAAGAAGAAACAGTGCATTAGGTAATGTACATCAGTACAATAGAGATATGATTCTGAAATGATTTCACACACTAATTTTTGTTGTAAAGAATGTTTTCTGTTTTAATAGTTGAAAAGATATACCGGGAAAATATCAAAATCCAGAACTCAATCCATATATAAATGTTTCGATTATTGACAGAGAACATGATGAAATGTTTGCATTGGGGATCCAAAAATAGCATTCTAGTGCAAATTTATTTTCAGCTTTAGAGTAATACAATTACTTAAGTGCACTCACAAACTTGGGTCAACCCTTCTACTTAATTCTCCATCTCAACAACAATATAGTTCTCAAAAAACTGATCAAATGAGATAATCTGCTAAAGGTTCTTCTAAGGGTAGATATTTATAGTGGAGTTCAACAAAATCCTGGCAAACTATACATCACCTCCAGTCATGACTCTTGATGATGTCTCTGAGGTCTCTTATCATCAAGAATCATATTGTAAAGATGACGGCGGTGACAATGTCATGTCATAGACCATATCCTACATATAGTTTGTCTCCAATGTTGATTGCCATGTGGTTGCACATGTTTACTATGTAACAATAACTTACTGAGAATTCGATCAAGCTCATATCATCCTTTGTTCATAAGGGAAAGAACTCTAACACAATTAACCAGAATGTATTTGGTTGAATATGGAAGGGATTATACAAGAACCAACACTAATTGATTCTTAAATTATTTAGCAAGAACCAATATCTCATTAAGAAGCAAAAATTCATTTGTTAGTTGATTTCCTAGTGTCCCTTATAACACTGATATGAGTTTCAGAGGACTGGAAGAAATGTAGAACTTGAACTCCTAAATACAAAGTTCATGAGTGCCTTAAATTTCACAGCAAAAAAAAAGAGAATGATAGCTATGGAAGAAGGTTGTCAGGACTAAAAATGGTACCAGAGAAGTAAGACAACAACCTGTATTTAGGAAATTTTTTAAATATAGAGAATGTAGGTGAATAAAAACCCAAGAAAGCCCAATTATGTCAACAGAAGTTGCTAGACTCATGGCCTAAATGGAGGGTACTCCACCAAAGTACCCCTGAACCTTTGGCCTCTACAGGTACGATATTCCAAGGAATTTCTTCTCTTATTCTCAATGTCAGCTATAAAAAAAGTACAAAATATAGAACAGAAGTTACCTTTCCATCTTCTGCAACAACTACTGGATTTGCACCTTGTGTAATAACAGCTATCCTCTTGTGAGTTCCAGTTGCCTTTGGTAGTGCTGACATCTTTAGAGCTATTTCTTCAACATTATCAGTCTAAAAAATATAAAATAGTTAGTAAACATCTCTACACCATTCATGCTTACAAATACAGTGGTTAGAAATTAAGATATCAAATAATTTACCTCCCACCCTTGCACCCATGCAAAATTCCTTGCTTCAGTCTCATTTCCAGAAACATAATCCATATACCTAAGAAAAAATACCCAGATATAATGAACAAATTCAAACAGTAGAATAATATATAACATAGGGAATTCAGACATCATAGAAGAAGAAATCCAAATCAACTTGGCATGAAATTAGAAATGTTTTTCTATCTATGCAATCATCTGCTATCTAGATATCAAAAAAAACAACACAAGGAAGTAAGTCTTACGGAAATACTTTCATCAATGCTTCAGAAAAAAATTCGCAGATAAAAGGAGCTGCAAGATTCATCATAAATATCTGCACAACATGAGATACAAGAGTCATACAAGATATGAGACAAACCCTTTGGTATGGACATTGTTAATTTTCCAAACAACCAATAAAACAAAATAACCCCTATGCTACCAGATACCAAGGTGATTGCAATACCTTTCCTTTCTGAGCTGCATGTTCAGCCACAAGTAGAATTGACTCAGGCGAGACTGTAAGGGAAAAGCCAGCAATATAAAAGAACTTGGCCTTCTCCACTGTACAACAAACAATAATTTTCCTTTAAAATGAGCACTAAGTCAAACCCAAACATAGAGAAAACAACTTAAACAGAGCAAGACCTTACAGTACAGTACCTAAAGCCCAATTTTCCGGTAATTTCAAGTGTTCTGATTTGTAGCAATTTGCTGCTGACAAATTTGCAACCAGTGACCTGCACTTTACAAGGTTAAAGTTTAAACAAGTGAAGAAAGCAATATTTTTTATTATTTTTTAAAAGACACGTGTCAAGTCCAAGATCAGCACAAAAGAACTTACACATCCCCCTACTCAACTGTTTGTATTTGCTCTTCTCCAACATCTAGTATGCTCTTTTAGTTATTTTGGTTTCATCGGACTATCATACAAATCACTGAAACAATTCAAGTAATAAATGATCTTGTAAACTGGAGACACATCCTATTAAAGTAATAACAAAGGTGGAGAAAAAAAGAAATCAAGGGAAAAATTGAGGCCATGAAAAGCATGCAACCAATTAGGGACATAGATGAGCAGAATGATGCCCTCTTAGAGAAAACTGCCAGAAACCGAGTTTAAAAACTAATTGGAAATAGTTAAAAATGTGGAAGAATGTGAAGCAAATTAAAGATGAAAGAACACAGAGAGGAGAAGGTGGGATGAGAAGAATACCACCTGCCAGGAAATGCATAAATAAGTGAAGCACAAACCAACCAAACACCAATCAAGGTCACAGGCAAATGCAAAAGTCAAACATCAGCAACAGTACCACAGCCTCAAGAAAAATAATTATAATTAGTATTTTTAGACCATGCATTGTTTGTGTAAAGGTGAATTTGTTCCACATGCACATTATTTTAAACATAAACAGATGGAATATTAGTCCACAAATGCATAGGAATTTAGAAAGAACATTTGCAACAACCCCTAAGAGCTGTAAAGTGTTAACTGACTTGACCAACCCATTGACGCAGCCCTGTAATATGCTCCCTAATTTTCTCTGGTGTGAATAGTTTAGTCAGCGAAACACCTTTGATTTTTGGTTTTCCCAATTTTGATGCTGCTGAATTATCAGGTGGGCGTACTGCTGTTGTGACTTCTTGTTTAAACTATCCAAATTCAGGTTTGACCAGCACAGATTCTTTCTTAACTGACACAATTTCTCATTTATCCTACACAGGCATTTTGGTTATAGACACGACAGAAGGCTCATGCTTCATTACTTGACACAATGACTGATCATGCTCAACTGCAGCATCTTTCTTTAACTCAGAAGATTTCTGAGAAATACTTTGGATCAAACTCTTAACTGGTTCTATTTTAACAGGTATGGGATCTACTCTTGCAGAGTTGGCCATTTTAGATTTTATTGTAGATGGGCACTGTCCAATCTGCTGGGAGACTTGGGGCCGTACCTAGAAGGCTATCTGTGTCTTGCTTGAAGTTGGGGTAGATGCCTGTGGAGTTTCAACTTGTGTCAATGCACAACTTGGCGAGAAAGGCTCAATCCTTGATTTCTTGAGAGGAGGTTGCTGAATTTGAGCTTCTTATTTAACAGAATTTCCATATTTTGACGACAGAGTTACACTGGTCTCAACACTATTTGTAGCATTGGCAAACTTTCTGTCACCATTTGTGAGACCTGTCTCTCTTGAGTTTGATGGTTGAACATGTCCCAGGAACTGTTGCAATATGATTTGTTGAACTGGACCACAAACAGGACAATGTAAGTCACGACAATTTTGATGGTGCCGTAGAAGAGTCCTAGATGCATGACACCTAAGATAAGTGCATTCAGGATCATGACACTTTGTAATGTGTGCCCATAACTGTTGTGCGGTTGAACAATGTATCATTTGACCAGTGTTACATGGGGACTCACCCCCCAGGGTCGGGGACACGCCCCCCTCGCTCCCTGCGCCCTGGGGGCTTGGGGACTTCTAGGGAAACGTTTCCCAGCGTCCCCAAAATTAGGAAACTCTTGGAAATGCACAAGGGGCTGCGTCCCATATTCTACAGTGCGCTCCAGTGAAGGGGGGCTCCCAGACACCCCCCCACCCCCTCCTGAAACTGGGGAGGCTTCCAGACACCCCCTCCTGAAACTGGGGGGCTCCCAGACACCCCCTACCCCCTCACCCCCCCAC